>CAEGAE010057780.1:0-30433 GCA_903067095.1 Girardinus metallicus
CCATCCATCCATCCATCCATCCATCCATCCATCCATCCATCCATCCATCCATCCATCCATCCATCCATCCATCCATCATCCATCCATCCATCCATCCATCCATCCATCCATCCATCCATCCATCCATCCATCCATCCATCCATCCATCCTGATTGAATGTTGTTGGTCTCTGTCTTGTTAAAAAGCTCTTTTCTCATATTTCTTCTCATATTTCTTCTCATATTTGAACATGATCTCAGCGTCTCGTTACTCTGATAATTCCCCTATCTGAACAGGAAGTCCCATCATTGCGTTTATGTATCAGATGTTCTGGTAAACCAGATCTTTCTGATCAACGGTTCCCTGGAATCTACACAATCATGTCGGAATATTACAACTCCGATGTCTTTTTCCAAATCTTTCAAGTCTGGAGGAATTTGCCTCTAAAATTCTCCACTGCAACTGGAAAAAAAGCCATTCAATACAGGCTCTGCATCATGTTTGAAAATGGTTTTTGAGTCATATTGCAGCAGGCGGATAGTTAATCGCACCGGGGCAGGGAGAGTTCCATCAACGCATTTGTGTCAAATCTGATGCACATTAAGTGCAATTGGCTGTAGTTAGGTTTTTCAGATGAAGGGCTATTATTGGCAGCATTCGCTCGCTGTCAGTCTTCAAGCTGCCGCTGCTTTCCCCCGTATGAAACTTTCTGAACAGGTGATTCTGTATTCTTTGAACGGTTTGAGTAAATGCATCCCTCCGCTCATCAAGTGGATGTTCAAGTGGTTGTGATTTTCTGTAATTCCTGCAGCTATCAAATGGAACAGAGAAGAAAAGCAGGTTTGAGGTTAAATGCTGCAAAAAAAGGGATTTTTACGGCTCCTAATGACCAGCAGAGAGCGTGACTAACAGCCAACGCACTTTTTTTAATAAGCAGGAAACATTTTAATGAGCTAAACGTCTCTGCCTGACACCTCACAGGCTAACTGGACCAGAACTTCTGCAGCTCAGACCACACCAACCGTAGCGCTGGCTGGAAGTCTGCAGCCTGTCTCCTACTTCACCGTGAAAACCGTTAACGTTGATTTACCTCAAACTCCACGGCCGGCGCCGCGCCTGTTTACTGGCCCGGCTGCTCCCTGCGGAGGTGACATACTTGTTTATGACGGAGTGTGTCACTGATCAATCCTTCGTGTCCCAGTGGCTCACAGAAAGCTGCCCTTTTTTAGGCTTTTAAGGAAACGGATGCCTGCCAAGGCTTAATCCTGAAGAAGCTCAGGTTCCAGGTCAGCGTCCGTGGTGAAGCATGGTCGACCCGCAAACATGTCCGGCTCTTTGCGTTGCCTTGTTGCCTCTAATGTGTGAGAAGCAGCTGAGTTTTCCTCTAAAGGGTCAGATGTGAGTTTCGTTTGCGATACAAACATGTTTAATTGCTTCCGTTGAAAAATTGCCCTCCCTTTCTGCAGCCTGATTTTGTTTCTGACTGTTCACCAAATAAAGGCGCCGCCATGTGACATCTTTTAGTTGGGGGGAAGTGAATCATTTCCTGCTCTTTGGGGCTGACTCCGTTCAGGGAAGTCTTCTCCTTGGAGAGCGGAGGAAGGGGAGGTGGGGGGCTGCGAGCTTGAATTGCTCCATGCTGACAGGGTGGAGTAAACACAGCGGTTCTCCATTTAACCCCTCCAATCATTTCACTGAGGGCTTAGCAGCCCTCCACACCCCCCTCACCACCAGCCTGCACCACGCTGCACTTTCTCACTCGCTGCGCGGTCGCCCTAACAACCGCTTCAGCTCAGCTTTTCTTCTAATCGCTGTGGCAACTGTTTCAGAGCAGGGTCTCCATGGCAACACCCTGTCCCGATTCTTTCATCAAGGACGGAGGAGGGTATCAGTGCTGCAAACACAATAAGTGAATGGACAGTTGACATGCACACACACTCAGGGATACTCCGGCTTCCTGTGCATTCATTCACTCACATTTATAACCTGCTTCCCGTTAAATATTTAATATGGTAGCATAACAGGCCCATTTGTGTAGCTATTCACCAGAGTGAAAGACAGCTCTTAATTGGGTCCATGTATGAAAACCTTAAACCAGAGGGAAAATACAAGATTTAAAGGAAAACATTGCTCTGACACGCCTTGGTTATGCAGCAGGTCTGTGATCCAAGTCCATCTGTGATTAATTCACTGCAATCTAACTCCAGTCCGTTTGTGTAGAAAGTCCAGTTCGTTTGTGGAGGTGTGAACTCCGGTCCGACTGCAAACCAACTCTGGGTTGGTTTGATTTCGTACGTGAACGCCAAGCAGGTTGGAAACCGCTCCAACACAGGAAGTGGACTGCAGCGCAGGGCATTCTGGGTAAACGGAACCAAAACAAACCTGCTCAGTTCGCACTGGCAGGAGAAATGTCTTGTGGTCTGTAGCCAAAGACAAAAGAGAAATGCTACCAGCGCTAATATCTGACTCCATTTTTGTCGTTTGCTTCAGTGTTTTTTGGTGCAGCGCCCCCACTGGCGAGGAGGGGAACAGGCTTTTCAAAGTTGGTTTGACAGTGAAGTGTGGAAGAGAACTGCAGCAAGTGAAAAGTGTTGTAAATTACCTGGCCTAAATTAAAGTCAGGTGTTTCCTGTTGAAACTGTTCTGGACAAGCTGCTGGATTTATGTCGTTGGTCTCGTTTCTGGAAACCTGCTGGATGGAAACAAAAGCTCAGCTCAGCTGTTGAGTCGTTTCACTTCAGATGAATGCCACTAACTCCAAAATGGTAGTTTTTTTTCTTTGCTAATCCTGAAGCTTTTATGCCTGCCTGCTAGACAAAATGCTAGCTTTTCTAGATATTAGTATCTCAAGCCAGGCACTAAGTGGACTCAAAAAACTAAACTGATGTTTGAATCCTAGTTGTTAAATAATTTCAGTCGTGATAAAGTGTAATTGTGAAACAGTTTAAAATGAGGTGGTGACTCATTGCTGCTAGCTGCGTTGCGTTTTAGCGCTCCATGATTGGCAGCTCATTAAATATGACCAGAGGTTTACTTTGAATCCCAGTCACTGAACCAGCTGAGCCTAAAATTAGGCATGCGCTGCTTCTACAACCTTTATACACGAGGAAATTATTCTGTCATTTTCTTCTTGACATTGCAAATATTTTCAGAACTAAACTTCAAAGATAAGTGTAGTTTAACATGAGGAAAGTGGGTGATTTTTGTCAGGCTTTCCACACGCTACCAGGACTGGCTGAGTTACACAGTAAAAGGGGAGAAACTGACGGATCTCATTTAAAGAAAGCATCGGATATGTTTTCAGCAAAAACATTCGGAAGCCATTTCCTTTGGGTCTGAGTTGTGAAACTTGGCTGCTGTAAGACCAGAGCGGCGAGCCGCAGCTGACGCTTCAGTCCATCCGTTGGTCTGTCAGCCTCACTGTTCTGTTGACCAGATGAGCCAAAGGCTAATCCAGTGTTTTGCTGAGTTAGATTGGAGTTGGCACTGAGGTCGAATGAGCCTTGTCATTTCTCATCGCTCGGCTGTCTGTTAGCAGCGCAGGCCGGATCTGTAGCTGGTATGAATTTAGCCTCCACAGGCTTCCTAGTCGACTCGATTCTGACACTTTTACTGCACTGCATGCTTTCTAAAGAACTCCAGGACTGTGTCATGTTGGCTATCTTCAGGCAAGTTGTTCTCTAATACATTCATCATTGTTGGTTCTGGCTCCATATTTAGTTCTCTGTTTTGACTTCAGTGTGAAGGTGAAGCATCTTATTCAGTAAAACCCTTGGAGGTAGATGTTGGATTATGATAAACATCACACTCCTCTCAGTCCTTACATGAAGAGTAAAAATTATGGGTCAATGCACAATTGTGCAGCTTTGTTATTACTGCAGGCTGGATTTGCTGCTGAAACGTTCTACAAAGATGGACACAAGCACCTCAGTGCTGCAAACAGAAAAGGATTTTGATGAAAACAAGTCTTCAGAAGCCTTGGAAAGCTGTTAAGAACCCTAGAAGGAATTTAAAAGCCTCTAATATTTTCCTCCTGTCTGTCATAAAGCCTGATGTTTGTTTGAAACGGGTTTGTAGCGGCATTCTGTAGGGAAACACTAAAAAGCTGAGATCAAAAATGTTCCTGCACAGTAAACAAACTGATTGGTGCTCCGCCAGGTGGCTTTGAAAATGAAAGAGACGAGTGACAAACCAGTGAAACAAACAACACCAAAAAACAACCAAACCGTTTAACAGCTAATTCAGACCCAGATATTACATAAATTAAATACATTTATTCACAAAACTGCATCAGTCGCTTAATAATCTTACTCTTTAAAATAAGTGAAGGAAACGAGTAACAGTTATTCTTTTGTTTGCTAATCGGTTGTAACGAGACTTCGTGACACTTTGATGGCACAATATTTCTTGTTGGAACGACGTTATCACTTTATCAGGAGAAGGAATGTCATTATTATTATGGACTATAATAATAATAAGTGGCTGTTTTAGACCCAGCGTCTATTCTGGACTCTTGTTTTGAAGTATGACAGGAAGTGGTTCCTGGGTGGCTCACTGAAGTCGACGAACAAAACGCTGTTCTGTGTTTTTTACGGACTGCTGATCAGCTCGACTTTAAAACTTAAAACAGAAAAGGAGCAATTCTGATGTTTTCAGCATTTGGACAAACAAGCTTTTTAGTTGCTTTATTCATGTCTGACGCGTTTTCCCACATGAAATTAATTTCTTCGTGATAAGGTGTTGCCATATGAATTCATTCCTTGTCGTTTAGTTTCTTGTATTTTGTTTGTGCGTTAGATCGTTATCAGATATTCTGCCTTTGGTTTGAGGATCCCTGAGTCTTTGTTCGGTTCCTCTGTGTTAATTAGTCTTCCCTCCACAGCTGCTCCCCTCCACCTGGGATCACTTCATCTGCTGCTTTTGTCACATTTCATCACTGCCTCAGTATTTATGCTCCTGGATTTTCATGGCTCATTGTGAGATGATTCTTTCTTTTCTTTGCTCATTGTCCTCTGTACTTTGTGGAGAACCTGCAACTTTCTCTTTTTATTAAACCTTTGAAGTGCCTTTTTCCAGTGGCTCTTTGCTTTGGCCCAAACAAAACATTGCAGAACAAATGAAGCAACCAGTGTGTGTTAGTCTGACTGGACTGGAATTTTCTCCACTAAAGTCTCGTTTCTTTTCTCCTGAATCGGTGGATTATACCGCCTGTACCTGGCAACAGAGAAACATTTAAACCTCAGTGTCTGGATTCCTGGAGGAAATCTGATGAGTTCAGATGGGAGGATATGTGTGAAAGAAGTCCTGTAGGGCTTTTGTTTAAGATGGAAATAAATAATAGGCGCGTTGCTTTGAATTATCTTTGTGCAATACATCTTCTTTTGATAAAAAAATAAATTGGTGTTTGTTGTTTGTTAATGTTTTGGATCTTTGGAAAAGTTTTGAGATGTCAGTCAGCCTCAACGCAGAGATCCGACCTAACGCAGAAGTCTGACAGACGTTTACGCTCCATCAGCTTCCAGAGGAGCAGAAGAGGAATTTATTCATCTGAATATTGATGTTTGATTAATATACGCTCCACAGACAGATCAGTTTTTCTTCACAAAGGCGTGAAAGCAAAGAAAGTGCTGTAAAGATAACCGTCCCTTTGTTCAGGTGGGCAGTTTCAGGCTAAGCATTTTATCTACGATGCTCTGGATGTTAAAGCTCAGCTGTTCTGTTTGTGATGAAGACTTTAAAATCTCATATTAGCGGTGGCGGGACTTTCCCTTCCAAACTAAATAACTACGATAACATCAGAAGAAAGTTTTTCAACCAGTGCTAGCTGCGCTAAGGCGCTAATCATAAGGGTTAGTTCTGCTAACGCTCAGGCGCTATATTAACATGGTAATTAGCAGAAGCTAATGCTAAAACGCTAAAGCGCTAAAATTGAATTATGCTGAGTATTTCGGCCTCAACAGAATCTGAATATTTATGACACACCTTCCTGCACGGTTTGTGCTTCAGGAACAGACGTTTCACTCCGTTTTCCAGCTGTTGAGTTTTGCTAACTTTGAACTGGTTTAGTTCACCGGCTGGTGCTTCGGTCATCTGGGGATCTTAAACCACTGCTGTCCTACAGTGATGCATTCTGGGTACAGGATGAACGGAGAGCGCAGAGAGGAAACTGTCTTCACCCTCTTCAAAATAAGAGCACGAATAAAAACGTGTTTAGAGGATTCTTGACATTCAGAAACCAAAACTTTAACAATGATGTTTAACTTCATTCAACTCAATTTTTACAAAACATCCAAGTAAATTAACTCTTTATAAATTATCTGGAAAAATTAGTTTAGGGGAGATAAAAGTGCCGAACATTTTCAGAGTTGGCAAAATTGCTAAAGACCTAAAAGCAAAATTAGCTCTGATATTAGCGGATTAGCAGAAGTTTTCCTGCCACTGTTCTCGACTTTGGTCATTATGAGAGAGCTGAATGGATTCTGTTAAAAGTTGCCCAACCAGCTCAGAGTCGCCACCTGGTGAGTTAGTTTGAAACTCCAACCAGTTCATAAAATTCTGTTAATGACGATTTACTCTAAATCCTGAACTTTATTTCAGATTTTTAATTTTCCCTTCAGGTCCTCATTTGTTAGCCAGTGTGACAATGTGGAAGGTAACACAGTACACGCTGTTAAAATCTCTCTTCTCGCTCAGATGTCACCAGCTACGTACTCGCTGTGTGACTGAGGTGACAAGCATCTAAACAGAGCGTGATGGGCGTCTCGACGCCCTGCAGGGACGACGCTCTGACACTTTCCTCTGACATCTGACACATCAGCTTCACGCAGCGCTGACACTCCTGCTCTGCTTCCCCTCTGACATGCACACACTCCTCGCTCCGCGCATGCAGAAAGGCTTCCCGCGGGCTCGCACTTGAGCATGTTCACTCATGCTTGAAGTCTAGATCCACATACGTGTGGGATTTATTTAGTCCACATTTGCATATGCTGTGCTCAGATGAACACGCGTGGATCTGCAGGCGGGCGCAGATTCCTGCAGACAGATAGTCGGAGGCTGCTGGGCGTAAAAGAGACTCCCTGTCCATCTGCCCGTGTTTGAACCTGCCTCACTGAGGAGTTCTTCTGGTGTAAAGCTACGCAGGCATGAATAATTCGGTGGTTAATACACACATTCCTTAACCACTGACGCCCCTGGTGTTTTATTTAGATTTTCACTCTCTGTCGGGGAGAGCTTCACTCAGCTCAGGACGAACAACCTCTGACTGCGTGGATAAAACCAAACATGGAGGAGAGAGTCACACATCTAAAACTCTGGAAAAAAAACTCAGCCTTAGAATCTCAGATTATGTTTCATTACGAGTCTGGAAAAATAAATTACATCACCAATAAACAGTAAGAGCCGCCAGAGAAAACTATAAAATGTTTTATTACAGTCAGAGGAATTCTTTCATTCAGTTTTAATTAGAAATGCAAAATTTGATCTGTTACTTCTGTGCAATGTCAGGTTTGCTTGGATTTTCCATTTCATATGCCAGTAATTCAGCTTTCATTCCCAGTAGCCATCATCAGTCCGCAACTCCGGTCCGTTTACCCAGAAAGTCCGGTTCAGTCGATCCAGTTTGGATAAAACTGAACTCTGGTTCGGTTTGAGCGCATGTGTGAACAACAAGCGGACCGGAGACTGCTCCGAAAGCAGGAAGTGGACTGCAGCACAGGGCATTCTGGGTAAGCACAACCAAAACAAAAACTAGCGTAGCGTTAGCGGGAGAAATGTCTTGTGGTTTTTAGCCAAAGACAAAAGAGAAATCCACCAACCGCTAAAATCTGATGCTGCTCCATTTTTGCTTGTGAAGACAGAAGTTTTGCTCAGTGTCTTCCTCAGAGGTTTTTGTGTCGTTTTCTTCTGAAGTTCTTTGTTCAGCGCCCCCACAGGCGAGGAGGGGAACAGGTTCCTGAAACGTTTTGCTTCTTCTGAGTCAGAAAACCGTAGCAGCTGGAAATGGATCAAATGTTGCAACTTCGATCCTCAATCAAACCGAGTTCACTGGACTCTCAGGTGTGGAGACGTCCTAAAACTCAAGACTCGACTTAAACTCGAAGTTGAAGACTCGAGTCTGAAAAGCAGTTTATCCTGGAGGTGAAGCCAGAATGAGGCTCATGTTTTCTGAATGTTTGACTTAAACCTGAGTTTTCATCAGGTCATCTGCTCCTGATAACCTGCTCATGTTGTCTGCAGTCACATAATTATGACCACAGACTCCATAACTGAATTATGATTTAATACTAAGTGAAATATATTTTATATCTCCTTAATAAATAACTACATTGCACCGAAGCTTTTATTCTTGGAACGGCGACCTTAGGCAATACTTATTGTTTAGGGCTAAGATTAAAGCTTCTGAACAGAGAAACCAGTGGATCGTATAGTGAGGCTCTGCATGCAGTCACACAGTTAGCAACATGAGCACAGAGATTCAAATGTGCTAATAAAAGTCATTACCATGACAGCTAATAAAACTCCTGGAGATCAGAGCTGGATGCAGAGAAACGAGAACATTCAGTGGTAGTGGAAACAATTTGAGACTTTAGAATAAAAACACTAAAACACAGTTTGTTGTTCTACAATCAGCAGGAAGCTTTAGCTCACTGACACATTTACTGGATCACTGTTTTGGTTTCCAGGTGTTGAATGAAGCAGTTTGTTTTGCCAGTGTTTGCTGCAGTGGCTTTGCTGCAGTGCTGTAGTCTCTGGGTGTGGGGGGTTGGACAGGAAAGGCCCAGTTGCTCACAAACAGTAAATACAGCAGAGAGGCAGAGTCTGGGTCTGAAACTCAGATCTGGGAAAAACAAAAACGCTCAATTTAACCGAGTCCCAGCAGGAAGCCAGAAACCAGGGGGGTTACTGGCGCTAGCTGTCCAGGCTAACTGCTGTTAGCCATTACAGGCCAAAGCCACTTTGTTTATCATTTACATTTACTGGAGGGAGAAGTTCAGATATGATGGACATAAACGGGAACGTAAATCTCCATCCAGCTTTCTGTGAACTCTCCCACCCACTGTTTTTACCCAGAAACCATTCAGAAACTGGTCCCTTCTCTTACCTGCATCTGTTAAACACTCTCTGCTGCAAGCTGCAGCTCGTAACGTCGCAGGAGCTGCGTGTGTGACCCTCGTGTTCAGACCAGACGCTGAATCTGTAGCGAAGGTTGCGTAACTGCCAGAGCCAGACAGAGTGAAATGGTCTGCTGTTTCAGAGCACCTTTTAACCTTGGCCTTGTAGTAAAGGTTTTACTCACTCACCTGTAAACACACACACACACACACACGCACACACACACACACACAGGCATGAAGCCATGGAGTCGGAGCTGCCATGCAAAGTGCTCGCCATCTGGAGCTACTTGGGGTTCAAACAAACTGCCGTTGGGAGGAAATGAGGGTTCTGCTATTCCCAGCTGTTGTTCCTGCACCTAAAATGAGGCAAAATGCGAAGATTGTGTCGATGTTTTCAGGAAGGTCACAGAGAAGAGAAACGGATATGAAAACATTAACATGCTGGATGGATTCTGTTCAAGACTGCAAAACATTTAATTCCTGTTTTTTTTTTACTGCATGTTGTTTTTAGTTTCTTTATAATCTCTTTCAAATCACGTGGGAAAACTCCCTGGTTGTCCGTCTGTCTGTCTGACAGCTGAGGCTCTTTGCAGCAAATCTGCAACAGAATGGCTGAAAAGGAAATGAATCAAGTTGTTGCTTTGGTCTAGTCAAAGCCCAGACGTCAGCCTGATAGAAACGGTGTGGTGGGAAGCAGAAGTGACTGTGATCTATCTGGTCTGATGTGATGTTTCCGTACTGGAAACGCTTACAGCAGCAAATCTGTGATCTTCTGTTTGATTCCAACGAATTCAGGAGGAAAACAGAGGCTGAAGGTAAAAACTGTTCTCTCAGCGCTGCTGCACCAAACTCCCATGGCAGTTCGGAGGGAAGCTACCTCATTCATTTGTTACGTTTATTCTGTTTACATCAGCAACCGTAGCATTAGATCTAATAGTCAAATTTATCTAAATGTCCCACAGTGGATTTACAGTCTGTTTTTTTTTTTTTTTGCAGTGTGAGTTTAGAATGAGCTGCAGATACGACAGAACAGCTTTAAGTGTTTTACCAACAACCCTAAAGTCCACTTGTTTCTGTTTTCCATCAGTTTTTACAGAAATCAGAAAGTTTTTACAGATTTTGTTTGTAAAAGTGGAACCGAATTATTTTAGCGCAGCAGGATCAGCACTGATTGATTACAGCCTGTTGGAGCCTTTCTGTCATCAGACCTTTGCAGACTCTTGTGGTTTCCTGTTCAGGCGGGAAGCCTCCGGCGGACCGGACCGTGGTTCTGGAGGAGTACCGCCTCCTGTCTCAGAAGCTGTTTGCGTCGGTGTCCGTCTTCGCCGGCCTCGGCATCCTGCTCGGCATCGTCTGTCTGACCTTCAACATCTACAACGGCAACGTGCGGTGAGTTCACAAACGTCCGTCCCGATAAAGCTGAAGTATTCGTTGGAACGATATTCCTTCTCTCCTCTCATCATTTTTATATAAAGTCGTTCTGTTTGTATCGCCGACGGGTTCGCAGGACGTCCAGATGAGTTTTCCCTCATAGACTTATGAAAGTTAAAAATTCATTTAAAGAATATGAGGCTGATTCAAAACCAAAGTTTTTATTTTTCTTTGCAGTCAGCTCTACTTTTGTTTTCTAACAACAAAATGTAAAAGTTTCATCATCTCTGGTGAAATTTGCTTCTTTGCTTGGTTTTGTTGAAGATGGACGCTGAATGTTGGACCAAAACCGAACATTAATGTCTCATTTCATCACCAGAAATCAAATGTTAATTCATAAATGACGCACATAGATGCCTTGACAATTAAAGATTACAGTTTATTAGTAAATAAAAACATCCTGGACGGAGGAACTAGTCACCAATCTGCCTTCAGGTCTGGAAAATCTCATGTTTCCTGCAGCAAAACTTTCAATAAAAAAATAATCAAATAAAACTGTATCATTCAAATGGAATTAAAATCTTAAAACACTGGTGAAAATAATGTCATCCTTAAAAATGTAAGAAATCTAGCTTTTATCTCTGCACTTAATAGTTTTTAACAATGTTTGCAAAACAAGCCCAGACCACCATCCCGCCTCCACCTTGCTGCACCATTGATGTGAAGCTTTTCTGCTTTTCTCCACACATGCAGACGGGGTGGAGTATCAGACTGACAGAGAAGAACATTAGAGTAATGAAGACTGTGCACTAAGCAGGAATCTGCCTGTTTGGTTAGGTCATGTCTGTCCCTGGAGGTGAGCGGAGTTCGTACGTGTAGCTTCAGAGTAACAGTGCAGAGGTGAAAGCAGGAGCGCGGTGTGGGAGGACCGCTGATGCCTCCAACACACCTGGATCCTTCTAATCTTTCCCAGGATTCCCTCGTTAAGTGTCAATAATCATTTTTTGGATCTGGATCAGAACAAGAATAAATGTTTCCTCTTTTGAAATCGGGTGGAGAGATTTCTCTGGTATTGCTGCAGGTTTTGTTGTCGCAGCTTAAGCTCAGCCCAGGACCAAATGCAAATCGAGGTGCTTTAAAATAAATATCTTTTGAACTGGGATTTGCAACCTTATTACACGTCTGAGCAGACGGGCTGTTTTAAGGTGGTATTTGTATGTTTAACTGAGGTCAAAGTGACTTTAAGTCCCTTAAGTCCAGAGTTTACCGCAGCCTTTGGTGGAGCTGCACAGCTTCATTCCTCAGGGAATCTGCGCCTGGCTCCTGCGCACCGTTCAGACCCTCTTCCAGCTTTGATTACATTTCAAACGCAGTTTCACCCAGCGCTGCTCTCATCTGCCAAAACAGTGTGAGTCAGATCAAACTAAATATATTCACTAAGCTGTTTTCTGAAGCAGCTTTGGCTCATTAGAGGGCAGAAACAGAATCGATCAGTTTTAGGATCGAGACGGAAGAGCCTGACCTCTGCAGGTCCGCAGCAAAGTTCAGGAAGCGTTTTGACGCTCCAGCGGTTCACAGCTCAACTTGAGTTGATTCAGAAAACAGATGCTGGTTCTGCTCTGGGTCTCGGACCCAGACGGACCCAAGCGCCCTGTCAGGCTCTGAATCTTCTCATGATGGACAAATGCCTTCACACTCATGGTCTCTTCTTTAGCAGAAGCTGAAATGAGTAATAAAATAGTGATTAAAACACAACAATTACAAAAACTTAAACAAATAGAAACACTGCAACTATTTGTTCTACTTCTATAAGTAAATTATAGTTCTTCTTCTTCTACTTATTTTCCCTCCGTGTTTATGGGGGTCTTCCTATTTTAATAGTTTAAATACCAAATACAGTTTAATATGTTATAATTCACAAAACCTACATTTTCTATCTTTCTAAAAAGCTCATTTCCTCACATGTTGAGTTTTAAATCCTTTAACATAAATTCAGACGGCCTTTAAGCCGTATTAAACTTACTTTCCAATCAGTTTCTGTATTAAAATGTTTATTTAACTGGTCTAATGTAATCTAACATAAATGTAATATTTTAAATGACTGTAAGCAGAAAATCATAATTAAGAGGAATAAAGATTTTAAAAGCAGTGAATGGCATTAAACCATATAATGTGTCTGATGTGGAATTAATTAACTTTTTTTTTTTACTGAATATGTCTGCAGGGCAAATTTAAACTGAACTGTTTAATTTTAATTAAAATAAATGATGTGAAAAGTTTGTCCACGTTTAGAAGAGTTTCTGTGTTCTGTCACAAACAGCTGCAGTTCCGTCAGTCAGAGCAGAACAGACCTTGATTTCTAAATGAAATGAAATATTCATCTGAAAAGGGAGTTTAGTCCCTGAAAAACATCTTTTCTTCATAACTTTATGAAGAAAAACAAAAAGAGAGGAGCAGTTTTTGTTTTCTGTCTCTGGTTCTGCAGGGACTGAAACCCCGGCAACCTTTCAGATCACACTTTTTCCTTCCACTCAACTTTTCATTAACACACATCAGCGTGCGTTGGGTCTGCTGTTGAACATTTAATAATCTTCTCTCTGAATATTCCGGGCAGAAATTATAATCTGTAAGCCGTAATGATCGAAATGAGCAGAAACAAAAGCCTGAAATAAATCACTGGTGTAACGCATCTGTCCGATGCGAGACTCACTGTTTGATTCAGTTGCTGCTGCTAGTTTTATTTTATTGTGGAATTCCAGTTTTGACTTTTGGTTTTTCTATATTTAGCCACAATCTGTCAGAATAAACATAAAGCCTGCGTTTATTTTCAATAAGAAATGGGAACATCATGATAATGTTGCAGAGTGATATTAACCTTCTCAGGTCAGAGGAAAAATCAGCTGCAATTATTTCATGATTTACAGGAAAATGGCAAAACAAACAGAAACTTGACCTTTACATGTTTATGGATGACAGATTTTACCTGGAGTTTATTTTAACTCGTTTTACACATTTAAACCGTCCGAACCTGCAGAACTGAATCCAATTCGCTCGTACAAAATGTAATCATTTTCCTGGATGAATTATAATTAAAGATGCAGGACAGTCGTCTGCGGCGAAGAGGATTAGGTGATCCGAAAACTGACAGCATTTAAAGTTTTAGACATATTAAAAGGTTGGATTAAGGTCAGCGTTCATTAGTAAATGCGTTTATATGCTAATGTGTGTTTGCTGCGGTGTAAATAAGCGGCGTGGCCCCAGGGCGACATGAGGGAAGGTCAAGATTAGGAGTCCGACTCTGAGCTGCAGAGCAAATCCTCTGAGCACGGCGGCTGGAGAAGTTTGATTCAGCTTTAATACACCTGGTCACCTCGCTGTTAACTCATGTTGGTTTAATTAGGATGAAAGCTTGTCTGACCATCAGATGGATCCAGAGAGGACGACATAGAAACACATGTACCAAAACCTCCGATGGTTTCTGAGGATAAACACAACCTGTGCATACATATATATATATATGTATAAAGATAAACGTCTGTGAAATGGAGGGACGAACCTGTGAACCTCTGCGAACGCTGTGATTTATTTCTCCGGATGAGGAATTTCTCCCTCTGCAGAGATTTCATAAAACAGCCACCGACTGTAACGCAGTTTAGGATCAGCTCTGTGGTTTTAGGACTAGAGGTTTCTTTAAGGAAATTTTCTTTTGTATTATTTTTAAATTTGCTAACTCCCAGCTGTAATGGCACGCACACCTCCAAATTGCTCCCAAATCTGTCAGTACGTCGTTGAGCTTCTTGTTAAGGCGATGCGTCTCAAGAACGGTCATTTTTACTTCACATTATGTGGATTATAAAAGTGACAGCCTGTAATTTCATAAAAACATCAGATCAAACATCATCAGCTATGAGGCGTCTTCTCCATCATCTGACTTTTATTCGTAATCTGAGGGATTTGAGGAAGATAACAGTAAATCAATCTGTTTTCATTTCGCGTGTCTCCAGGTGTTGCAGATGACTAACTGCTCTCATTGTTGGCTTATAAAATGATGATTTAATTCCTATTTAAATTCATGAACCTTTAGTTGTGCACAGTTTGTCTGTGATCAGCCGTTCTGCAGTGAAAGCAACACATTTCTGCTAATTCACAGTTAATTAGGAAAAATAATGTTTTCTGCTCCTCTGGGGTGTCTGCGGAGAACGCAACACATTTTCCTTTCTTTCTGGAAAAAAATAGTTTTTCACCTGAAACTGTCCTGTTGCACAGACGACAACACGTCGCCTTCTGTCAACACTAATTAGCCTCGTGCCTGGAAATCACACTTCAGAGGAGAAACCCTGGAGTCTTTCCATTTTCAGCCCCTTTTCTCAGAGTGACAGAAGAAAAACACGCAAACGGTTAACAAAAATCAGAACATTTCATCCGACTTGTTTGCTTTCGTATCCTTTCTAATTTCACCTTGCAGCAGAAGCAGTGCTGTTGTCGGGGGGTGGGTGTGTGTGTGTGTGTGTGTGACTGTGTTCGGTGTGAATCTGTTGCAGATACATCCAGAACTCTCAGCCCTACCTGAACAACATGACAGCGGTGGGCTGCATGATGGCGCTGGCTGCAGTGTTCCCGCTGGGGATCGATCGGCACCACGTCAACAGACCGCAGTTCCCCGTCGTCTGCCAGGTACCAGGAGGGGGGGGGGGCTGTTACCGCGGAGACGGGGGGCGGCAGAGGGCAGGATGGAGAGGAGAGGGCTTTACAGCCATCTGCTCCCACATGCATCTCTCCTCTCTCTCTGTCTCAACAAGTGGCTTTTAATCACCTGATAAGATGTTACCAAGGTAACGAACTGCATCCCTCTGATATTGTTTCCTCTATTTGCTCAGAAGTTGCAACAAAAACCCAAGTTGTGGCAGCAGGTGCTGATGCTGTTTATGACTCTGAATCTGAACCAGAGAGACGATGTCAGGTTTTCATGTTGGCATAGAAACCGAATCAACCACCTCCCAACTTCTAAGACTGTGTTTGATTTGTTAGGTTCAAAGTCAAAAATACTTCATTTATCCAAAAGGGAAATTAAATGTTGCTGTAACTTGTTTGTTGAGTAAAGTGACGGATCTTTAACAACAGTTAGCTTGGTGAGGCTGATGTCAGGCTCAACATGCTAATATGCTAACAGCTCAGTGTCCAGGAAGTAGAGACGATATTCCACATGTCCTGGACGCTCTGCTGGTCCACCTCAGTTGCTTTTGCTTCCTCTCTGTAAATCTCTGCCTGGTTTAATGGTCAGAAAGATGTTGGAGTAGGGGATGTGATCTCTGCCGGTTTGAACCGCTGCGTCGTCTCATCTCTGCTCTGTGGTCATTCCTAACAATCATCTGTCTGCCTTTCTGTGGTCGTGATGAAAAGAAAACGGCTGAGACTGGTGTCGAAAACTCACAGAGTTCACCTCTTCTCCGTACCGGAGCCGGTCCGTTCTGGAGCCGGTCCGTACCAGAGGCTCTACAGACGGCCACAGAGCGCCTCGCTGCTCTCGCTGGTTTCCTCTAGACAGGCAGCAGCCAGAAGGTGGCAGACAGAAAACCAGACAGGAAGGAAATCATCGTTTGCATTTCTGTCTTCCCTGTGGAGAAAGGTGATGCCTTGAAACCCAGCCCGACCAACTCCCCTGGAAAGACAGGGGTTACCATGGCAACCAGTCCTTTTCCATCTCTCATCCTTTCATTAGACAGCAAGCTTCTCTTTCTGATATAAATCCTTCTTCAGGTCGGTTCCTGCACACTTCTTAGTTCTGCCCTTCTGCTTTCAGAACCGTCTTCATTCTGCCGAGCGTAGATCCGACTCAGAGACGCTCCTCTAGGATTCTCTGTTCTCATGCAGATTCTGCAGATTTGATTGCTGCACATCCGTGATGTCGCTCTGTCCTTCCACCAGACTTTTTTCCGCCGGATGGAGACGTGGTGACTGTGGTGGACACGCTTCTGCTAACCCTCGGAGCTAACTTTTCTGTTTACTGTGTCTGCTAAATTTGAGAATGTTAGCACACTTGGCTTCCCCTAAATTCATTTTTTTTTTTTGCATAGATTCTAATTTGTTTGTCTGTTTTGTAGACTTTTATATTCATGCTTTCTGATTAGTGCTTTAGGGTTAGCGCAGCTGGTTTCCTAGTTAGCGGTTCCCGCCGCTGGTGAACAGCGCAGCCGAAACCAGATTCAGATGATCTGAACTCTGTGACCTCTGGACCATCGTCCAGCTGGAACCCAGCAGGATGTTTTTTACACTAAATTCTGACCTGTCGGCCTGAAATTTGCAGCTAGAATTGAGGCTAATCAAAGCAGGCGACATTTTATCTCTAGCCTCTTATTGTCCAGTTTTGTTGAGCCAGTGTGAGCCGTCGCCCCAGTTTTCGTTCCCAGCTGACAGGAGGGGAACCCGGCGGGCCCTCTATCTTTGTAGGCCATCTGCTTCGAGGTTCCACTCCATCAGAGATTGAATCTGCGGTTTGATGAGTGGTTGTTAGAGGTGCTGTTGCCTTTTTATCATCTGAACTCAGGCTGATCGTTCTGCTCCGGCTCCTGAAATCAAGGAGCAGCTGCTGCTCACTGGGAGCTTTCTGTTTTTCTCACCTTTCGCTGTTAACCTGAAACACAGTCACCCAAAGGACGCCATAATGAAGTTTGTTACCTTTTTAGGACACGTGTGATTATTTTTAAACGTGAGAAGCAGAAAATGAGAAGATAACAGCGTGACTGAAACTTCTCTGCCTGTAAGCAACACGATCCTGGTTCAGCACATTATTAGTTCACTTCAGGTTGGCAACAGATCAGCAGTCAGGGGTTTAACTCATTTCTGTCATAAACGGTGTTTTCTAGTCTTTCTCAAAGAAAATGCATCTTCCTTTGTGCTTTCCTGCTTCGTCTCTGTCTCACTGAAACAGCAGATAGCCTAAAGTGGAGCATTTAGCAAGAAGAGGATCCATTTTATCACACAGAAACAAACCCCTTGATTTGATGCAGAAAATCAGGTGACCCAGATAGCTGAGTGACCAGAAGTCCACTGGATCGTCTCGCATTACGGCAGCATCAGATATTAGAGAAATACTGTCTTTGATTTGATTACATCGCAAAGCCAAACAAGCCAACACAGTTATGGTACTCCCAACAATTCCTTTAAAGCTGTTCTTCACTTACTTTGCTACACATTTTCATAGGTTTAATCCATGACGTCTGATTTTCTAAAGACTTAAGCTGCCAACCTGGAGAGTAGTTCCAGTTCATCTTATTGTCACGTTTTCTCTCTGGGAGGTAAAACGTCTCCTACTGTCACCGTTACAGAACTGCAGCATAAACTGAACAAATTGTTTTTATCCTCCTGTAAATGGCCAAAAACCTCACATTGAAAAAACTTTAACCTGAAACTGAAATTGAACCAGTGAAAACCAGTCTCTGCTTTTGAACTTCAGTACTTAAGAATAAGTGAATACGGCAGACCTGGTTAAAAATAATGCTGCCTCTATGGAAGGTTAGCGTTAGCATGAATCAGTTAGCACTGCAGTCATTAGATGTCAGTTCTTGTTTTGTAAAAAAGTTGCTGTTCAGTCGGTAAAACAGTTTAATCCTCCGTTTCACGTTGCCGGCGCGCCGTGTGAGGGACGTTATGCTGTTTTATTATTGAGGTCGTGAAGAGTTGAAACCAACGTTCCTAAAATATGCTCATTGATATTTGGTCTTGTCTTGTTTTAATTATGTCAGCGGTTTGAAATATCACCGTTCTCCGTAGTGACTGACAGTGCCACATGTATATTTTATTACCTTTGAGCCTTTAATTTAAGCCCAGTGTTTATTCTGGTATGAATATATAAATGTTAAATGTGTTTTTGCACCATTTTCTTCTCTGTTATCCTAAATCTGGCATATGTGGTACATTTTTTCGCCTGCTGTAAGCCAGTTGTTACCATTTCATTGGAAGAATTTAGCGTTTTTCAGCAAGAGCTATTAGTTTTCATTAAAACTGCAGCGTTCAGTCTGCAGCAGACAGAAACCTGCCGACCTGTGAGGAGCTTTCTCTGCGATTCTGAGCATGAACACATGAAACGTAGCAAAAGTTTAGAGTTTGTTTCCTTTTTGAAAGTATTTTGGTTCTGGGCGCAGAAGCCGTGACTTCCTGTCTGCCAGAAAAGCTCGGCGCCGGGAACCCAGCTCTAATGAGGAGTGGGAGTGCGTCTGTGTCACCCATGTTGAGCCTTTGTGTTGCGGAGGCGAGAAGGGAGATTTCCATTTCTGTGCTTTCTCGGCTCTTTGTCCCTGTCCGGTTATTCTCTCATGTTTTGTTCCGACTCTCACCTCCGGCCCTGGATCTCCTCTCCCTCTCATCTCCTCAAACGTCTCGCCTCCTGCTGCCACCTGTCTGCATCAGGCTTGATGACCTGGACTATTTATAAAAATGACCATGTAAACAGGTGCACATAAAACCCCTGATTAGACGTAACCAAGGCAACTAAGACTCATCAGTCACTTCCTTCGTTAAACTTGTCTGAAACAGACATTGCAACAAAATCACAAAGGTATCCGTGTTTCCGCTGCCTGGACCACATTCTCTGCTCCACGTGAAAAAACCTGGCGGATGAGCAGAAGCTCCTCTTGATGGAGTTTTCCAAAGACTCTCTCCTTCCTAATTCAGACCAAAAAGACGACTACGCTCACAGATGTTGACCATGTTGCTACCAACAACGGCGACTTTTACTTCTAACTTTGTTGCAGCCCAAAGTCCAGCAGAATATGAGCAGATTCTAAATGCTGCTAAAAGTGTTTTGAGCAGATTCCACATGTCTGTTTTCCGTGTGGACTGTAAATGCATCAAGTTCAAACCAAGCTTAAAGGTTCCCATGAACCGGATTTAGACTCAAAGATCAAAGCGGCCGTTCATTGGACACGTCTGTGCAACGTGTATTTTCCACAGCCATGTTCGTGTTCTCGGTGTCGCACAGTAAACTGGTCTAGCTGCCCATCTAGCTTAAACTTGCTGGCATCCCTGGAATTTGTCCCAAGAAAAGCAGGCAGTCTGCGCGCTCCACTCTGACCTCCCAACCGTCCGCGGACGGAGGCTCATGTGGAGACGTTTGTATCTGGAGTCTCACTTTGTCAGTCTTCATCCATTTATTTAGTTCTCTCCACTTATGAACTAACTTATTCACTCTTACCATGTTGCTTTGATTCTTGGTTCAGCCTCTGTTTACCATCATGTTCAACTTAGAAACGTTGCTCTGAAGTCCAGACACACATTTTCAGGGACGTCCTGAGAAAAAGCTTTAAACTCCAGCAGCTCTGAGAGCCAGAGATGTCTGACCCGCAGAGATTGGTGCTTCTCTGTCTGTAAATACATCTGACATGCAAACATCGGCTACATTTATAATCATGCATTAAACTGCAGTCACATCACTGCAAAAACTCAACATATTACCAAGTATTTTTGTCTTGTTTCCAGTCAAAGACAAGCTAAATATATCTACATCTAAAAAGTACTTTTTTAGCATGATTTAAACCAGTGGAGCCCAGAGTGGGTCCTGGAGGCCCGGCATCCTGCATGTCTTAGTTCTCTCCCTGGTTTAACTCTCCTGGACCAGATCACGGCTCGTTAGAGGCCTAAGAAGATCACTGACCTGCTGAAATGGTTGTTATACCAGCAGGGAGGAACTAGAACATGCAGGATGCCGGGGCTACAGGACCCACTTTGGGCCCCCCTGATGTAGAAGCTTGTTTTAAGTCTATAATTTCTTAATATTCATACTGGCTGATTTTTTTTTGCTGTAAGTGAAATAATCTGCCTGGAGCTAGCACTTCTCATCAGGAATATTTATCAAACGAAGCTCCTGTGTGCTGCTGAAAAGTTACTTTTGCTTTATTTCAAATTTACCAAGACATTGGCACCAGAACCCAGACAAGAAATATTTTTTAAGATTTTGTGTTTTTTCAGTGCATCAGCTGCTCAGATCTTGATGTTTTGTTTCTGAATGTTTGACTTGTCAGTTTTCAGATGAACTAACTCAGACTAGTAATGTTTGACTAGTTTACAGAGGTAAACTAGGGGTTAGCTAGAGGTTTCTGAGCCTTTGGTGTGAGGCAATCACAGTGAGCCAAGAAAAGCTCAGCATATGTAAGATCTCCATCCAACACGCTGGAAAAGGTCCAGACGACGCCCTCAGGAAGTGGAGAATGAAGAGCTGCTTTCAGAGCAAAAAGAAGCATCCAAGAAATCAGAAACATGATTTTCAGCTTCAGTTTGGTTTTCAAATATCTTCCTAACGCTGGTCAGTACCTTCCTGCAATAAAAACTAAATTATTCAGTGTTTTCTTCCACTATGTTCCCATTTCCTAAATCTCAGCTGCATCTTTAAATGAGAACTATTTAAAATAAAAACAGGGTTTTTCTGTTTCTCCTGCAGTTCCGCCTGTGGCTGCTCGGCCTCGGCTTCAGCCTCGCTTATGGCAGCATGTTCACCAAGATCTGGTGGGTCCACACCCTGTTCACCAAGAAGGACGAGAAGAAGGAGAAGAAGAAGGTATGGATGAGCAGAGGAAGCCAGTTATCACCGCAGCTGTGCTAGTTACCGGTCTGTTGTTGCTAATCTTCAGCAACAAATTGCTGACCAGCTGGTAAATTTAGCATCTCATTAACCAGTTAGAAAAAAAAATTAACTCTAAAATTTGAATTTTGTAATGAAATGCAAAAAAGTGAAATTCCAGTTTGGAAAACTTGAAGGATTCACGATCCATCAACTCCAGACACCTATGCTAATGCGCTAATAGGGGAGCTAACTTTTTGTTTAGCACTTTTGCTAACTTTGAAAACGTTGAGCCCACTTAAATACAGTTTTCTGGATTTATTTAAGTGCTAATTTACTTGGCCGTTTTGTAAACTTTCAGTTGAATAAAGTTTACATCCTTTTTAAGTTTTAGTTATCGATTGTTAAGAATTCTTTAAGAAGTTAGACCTTTATATTCATGCTCTTAATTTGAATTTTTGTTTGCGCTCCCGTTTTTTTCCCCCCCAATAATGTCATTTTAAAAACAAACTGGAACAAAATAAAACACGGCCAGTAGAGAACAGGAAGAGAACATTATTAAACATGTAAATTATAACGTCAAAGTTAAATTAGTGCTGATTGTTGTAAGAAATGATCCCACATCATGCTGAGAATCAGCGTTGTTGAAGTTAGCGTTCACCACTTTAGCATTAGCTGCCGCTAAAGTCTGTCGTTGTAGAGTGTTAGCCTAGCGAAACAATGCTTAGTGTTTTAAAGTTAACGTAAATAATGTTTTAGCTAGCAGTTCGCACCACGGCGCCCAGAGCAGCTAACCGCCCGACAGCTGGTGGTTTAACTCTTCCTCACCTGTTTGCCAAGTAGACAGTGATGGATGATGATGATGATGATGATGACGTCACCTTAAACTGAACGTGTTGGACATGATCTGACTGAAATCAAATGAGCCGTGGCCTCAGTCACCTTCAGCCGCTCAGTCATGGTGTCTGGCTTTGGCTGGGCGATAGCCTCAAGCTACGTGTAAATAGCCTCTGCCAGCTGAGCAGCAGTTTAATTGTGCTGCTCTGCTGGAAGCATGGAGGGATTATCCTGCCTGCAGGCGGCAGAGGCAGCGGAGGAGAGCGTGTCCGAGCTGCAGAGCCTGTATCGCCATGAGGTGACACAAAGCTTTGCTGAGGATTCGGGAGGCGTCTTTATTCAACTATGTGACATAAAACTACAAACATGCAGCTCCACATGCTGTTCATGCATGTACAAAGCTGATGTTGAGGTGTGTGTCCAACACAGTGTCTCCTGGAGCTACCCAGGGACTCTGCACTGTGTTGTGGAGATTTCTAGGACCTAAGCAGAAGAATAAGAGATTAAGCCGTTTATGGAGTATTTATGAATATGGATGGGTATTAAAGTCCCATGCAGAAATCCAACCTTCAGGGGTTTATTATTGGAGCTGAAGCGCATCGAATCAGGTTGACTTTCAGCTCCCTTCATGTCCACAGAAGGGCAATTTGCCTGAGAGCTCAGCGTGCTTATTTAAAGAAAGTTTCTCAAACCGAGAGGAGAACGGCTGCGTTCCTCCTGCTGCTCAGGAGACGTGCTGTAAACGAGTTTCCTCCTTTATTTTATCGCTCCGTTTTAGTCATCGCATGCTTGAGCCGCCGCTGCTGTGTCGGAGGAGCGGTGAGTAAGCCGCTGAATTAAGAGAAGGACGCTTGTTTCCAGTCCTGCTTGTTCTGCTTCCGTCACGGCTCCAGATCCACACAGTCCACACCAGGGTCGACTCTGTGTGTTTAGACGATGATTTCAGGTGGCAGCTCAAATATAGCCACTGCAGCGCTGTGTGTGTCGCCTGCAGACACACACGCCACACACACTTGGACACTTGCTGCTCCCTTGAATCCTCTCGGACGCTCGCGTCCGCCTGGCTAAGACACACATCCAGAGAGACAATTTGTGCCCAGTCATCCAGAAATCACAAGGACGCCTGTCGTGTTGTTTGTCCGGGTAGTTTGTCTTTGTTTGCCGGGCGGCTCGTGATGCCCTTGGATAGTGATGACTCCTGTGTTTGTGTTTGTGCATGTCTTTGGCTCCCACTCACACAGCAACCCTTGGAGCCGTGGAAACTCTACGCAACAGTTGGAGTGCTGCTGGCCATCGACTTCCTGTCGCTCATGATCTGGCAGATTGTGGATCCTCTGCACATCACGGTCGAGGTAGAGTACGAGAGACGGATGAGATCATGGTTTTGCGTTCAGCCGCTGAGTAATGAGGCGGCGAGGCGTGACTGGCAGAGCGGTGGTTCTCATTTCCACATTCAAAACAAGAAACTGGATCAATGCAGGTTGTAAAACGGAGAAAACAGAAGCAATTTAACAAACTCATTTGGACTAATGTCAGTTTAATAAATCAAACATGTTCGGTTGAACAGTTTAAATCAGAAAGTAAACAGCCAAGTCCTGAAATAGAAACATTTTGAATGTTAAAAAAATGCCTATTAATGACATCAGCCCTCAACATTTATGACACATTTTAAGCTCTGAAATACCAGCTGCAGCAATAAAAGGCTGTTTTTTGTTTAAACCAGAACAAAAGTACCACTTTTCCCATCCTGAGCAGAAACTGGTTTCTGTTTATCGCATCCTGGGCGTTTCAGAAACTGGCAGCAAAATTCATTCTGATCGATTTCTGTCTTTGTTTTTATTAAAAGATCTGTGTGCTTCTGTCCAGGACAGGAACATTTTACGGTAAATTTTGTTTTTTTGAAACGTATCTTAACCTGGTGGGGGGAAAAAAGGATCTCAACACAGAAAAAAACGAATTGTGAACAGAAATCAAAGAGTAAAATATGTGACATCACAGACAAAAAGAGGTTTTTAATCTCAACACGAGATTAAAAATGAATAAGTAAAAAGCTGAAGAAACCCAGATTTAGTTTAAAAAGTTCAGGGAAGATTTGCAGTAAAACGATCAAAAGCAAAATAATTAAAAATTCTCCCACAATTCTATTCTGGTCAAAATATCCTAACGACATTAATAATTTGTTTAATTATTTTTCTCACTCAGGAAAAGCATTTCTGCAGCGGATCGTTAGTCTGTGGTTATTTCAGATTAAAAGTGCCTGCATGTAATTCCAGACTGCTGGCTGCATTGTTCATATTTGAAAACATGTCTTATCCACAGTCGTCTTCAGGCACCCACAGGCTTTCTGTCAGGTTTAGTTTTGGACTTTGACTAGGCCTCGATGTGGTTTTGCAGCAGGGTGAGGATACAGGACACGTCTGTGGCCTGCAGCACAGAACCAGCTGTTTCTGCCTCCTGGATCATTTCCAAGATGGTTAATTTGGGAGAAACAAAGTAAAAGGTAAAAAGATGGCCGACACAGTTGGCAGCGCTGGTCCTGGGTTTGGATCCCGTGGAGCTGCATGTTCTGCTGTAACTCAACTTCTCCACTAGTGGAATAATCTGCCAGCACTTTTTTTAATCAATATTTAGGAATTATTGATTCATCTGTGCAAGTTAGATTTAAGTTAGTTTTGTCTTATTTTGATGTACTGAGATATTTGCACTAGAAACTAAAATACTTTCTAAGTTTTTGTGATTTTAGAAAGTTAGTTTAGACTGAACACATGGAACCAGGTTATATTTAGTTTAAGTTTAATTTCACATGGTGTGGATGACAAACTGAATGATTCATCCTGCCTGTTTTTCAGGGGAGTGTGAATAAATCTACTCTAAGCTTCACTCCAGTCAGACTCTACAGGAAGTTATAATCTCATATTTCCTGTGTCTTGGATGTCTGGTATCGTCTGTGAGCGGTGGGAGGAACCTTTGGACCCGACCGGATCCACCCTGCTGCTCTCGGCTTCATGCTTACGTTGCGTTTCTCTGCTGCTGTCTCATCATTTCCTATTAACTCTGTTTTCCTCCCTGCTCTTCCTCCTCCCTCCTCTTCCTCCTCCCTGCTCTTCCTCTCCTCCCTGCTCTTCCTCTCCTCCCTGCTCTTCCTCTCCTCCCTGCTCTTCCTCCTCCCTGCTCTTCCTCCTCCTGAGCAGAAGTTCACCAGGGAGGCCCCTAAAGAAGACCTGGACGTCCTGATCCAGCCTCTGCTGGAGCACTGCAGTTCTGAGAAGATGAACACGTGGCTCGGTATCTGTCCTCTCGTCTCCACCGTTTCTCTCAACTCGCCCTGCGTATCTTCGTCACACACACACACACACACACTCGACCTATCACTGCGAATTAAACGGGTCTCTCATCACACAGTTAGGTTTGACTCCAGCTTTCACTCCGGCTTTTCACCCTCGTTTCTTCTCCATCTCTCTTTCTCTGTTGCATTTCGTGGCTGCTCTTATGAAAGAGAAATAGTTCTGAAATTCAAACAATGTGGGTCACAAACTGGGCCAATGCCCCATCGCTCCCCCCTCAGAAGGAGAAGATGGAGGAGTAATTTCAGGCTGTATCAGGAAGCGGCGGGCGGTCGGAGGAGCGGTTGATCTTAAACGCTTCGCCGTTTTTCTCCCATCTTTATTATTTTCGCCTCTGGCCACATTTCAAATCTGTTTCTTCTTTTTTATTACACCTCAGACGTTCCTACAACAGATTTAATAGTGCTGTTTTATTATATCTTGTAAAAGTAGCCTTGATTGGTGAATTAACTGGAGAAATTTTCTCCAGATTAAAATTTGCAGAAGCTTCAGGCTCCTGAACTGAAAAACAAAAAAATGCACTTCAAAAATCCTGCTGAAGTAATTCTAGTCATTTCATTTGTAAATGAATGTTAACTTATGCTGAAGTAAGTTTGTTGTTTCCGTAACGCCAGCGTTTACAGCTGTTAGAGCAGCTGCCTTTATTTCTGAGGTTTTCTCAGACTCGCTGAAGGAGATCAGATCCGTCCTGTGGATTTATGCGACTCCGACCTTATAAACACGTTTCTGATGACACTTCTTCTCACATGCGATAAACATGTCTGATTATTAGGACACTTTAATGAATTAGCGGTGCAGTTTTTCCCTCTTAAGGTTTTTATTTTTCTTAAATGTTTTTCATTCTCAGGTTTTGTTTCCAGCATGTACCATCAGCTCCTGCTGTTTATTTAAATAGTGCTGATTAACAATAAATCTATCAATGTTTCCGGGGTTGCAGGGTTAGCAACTTACAGATTCTAACATAAACTTTCCAGTTTGACCCGTTATAAAACATTGCATTACTAATAAGTTTAGCTTATTAATTAAACAAACGTGAAATGAAACGATCCGCAGATTGTCACAGATTTTAAAACATGATCAATGTAACTATTAGAAAACTAATTACAAATTTATCATGTATATAAAAGTAATAACTGTTGATCACTAATTTCCTAAGACTGAATTGAAAGTGATTCAAAAATAAAATATGAGATAAAGTTTTTTTTTTTTATCACATAATTGTCTTGTTTTGCATTTTGAACATCCATTAAAAATAATTCCTTTAAATTCCTTTCTTTATCTTGGTAAAATAAAAAAAAACTATTTTTTGTGTAGCATGTAAGCATGCTAGCATTAGTACAGAGTTTTCACTTGAAATTAATTGAAGATGTTCAAATATAATTGTGGTAAACCAAATAAAATAAATTATTTTAAAAGTTCTATAGATAGAAGTGCTTTCTTTTTTCACGTGGTCTGTTTTAATGAGTTTATTTTTGCTGGATATGGCAGAAAAACAGTAAAATAATCTTTCCAAATCGAACAAAGCTGTTCTGATGCCTGAAACCGACTGGATTAAATCTGGTGGAAGAAATTCAGGATTAGATGCTTTACGTTTTACCTTAATGGATTAAAACTCTATGAATCAATTTCCTGCAGGAGCCGTTGATGATTAATGACGTTGTGGTGGATCAGTGAAGGTCACCTTCACATGACCCTTCACACAACAGCAGAGAGGGAAAACCTGGATTTACCCCCTGAGACACTTATTCTGATAGTTATTTAGTATTTTAACATTTTATTGAACCGTTAATCCAAACATTTCATTGTATTCGTGCAGTTATATCAGTTCACTCAAACTTCACTATAGCAGAGTGATGTGGAACAAACTGAGCCGTTTAACATAACAGTGACTTTACATTTACTTTAGTAAGTTACTCCCTCTGTCTTTTATTCACTTCATGTCTTCCTGCTCTAAACGTTCTTTATCTTCTGTTAGGTGTGGTTTATGGCTACAAGGGTCTGCTGCTGCTCCTGGGTATTTTTCTGGCTTATGAGACAAAGTCTGTCTCCACGGAGAAGATCAATGACCATCGAGCCGTGGGGATGGCCATCTACAACGTAGCCGTGAGTCCAAACAGAAACTCCTGTCTGCTGCGCTGCTCGGCTGCAGTCTGCAGCACGTTGAGCAGCAATAAAGCAGCAAGAAGGAGCCGTTTTTATTGCTTCACAGCACAAAATGGTCATAGTGTATCTGTCAGTGGGTTCATCACCGCTCTGCAGTCCATTCTCATGGAAGACATTTAACTTGACCTCTAGCAAAGACTTAAACAGCACAGAGGGGAGAGTTAGCTAAAGGTTGCTTAAACTTTCCTTAGTGTTGCTGCACAAACACGTTGAAGCTTCTGATTGGAGCCAAACAGGAAGTTGGAACAGATTTCATCAGCTTGTTGTGAAGTTTTCCTTCACAGGAACAGATTCCTGCTAAACTCAGCGCAAACTACCGCTTTGTGCCGCAACGACACAGTTATCTCTGAAGACATTTGTTAACAAAAATCAGTAAAATCCAACTTCTATTGTGCTGCGGTCTGTTGCTGCTCAGTGCAGCACTTCAGCTTTATTCCTCAGCATAAATAATAAGCAGAATGCACAGCGGGACGCGCCGGGACGCATCGCGCCGGGACGCATCGCGCCGGGACGCAACGCGCCTTCTATAGATCTGCTCCGGCCTTTCGCAGGAAAATGCAGCAATTTGGCTTCAGAAGGAGAGCGTTAATGCAGCTAGCCGTCTGTCGTAAACATCTTTCAGGGGCGGCTGATACCAAGTGAATCACTTTAAATGGAGGCACCTAGGATGCACTTTCAGCTGAAATAGGTGCCATTATGTTCTCCATAGCCACTTTAGAGAAACACTCGCTGCCATTTCCTGACACGGTTGACATGGAGCGACTTTGGAATGGATGTAAAATGTCTGAAAACAATAAGTGGTTTCTGAGGAGCTCAGAGCCACTTTCACACCGTTTTGCTGTGTGTTATTCAGATATTTTTCTTCTTCTGGACTGAATAATAAATAAAAGAAGCTCAATAATGAGCGCCTGCGCATACATCGGACTAAACTGTGCTGATTTGTTGATTAAAAAATTAATTTATGTTTAATTTCAAATAATTTATAAGGACAATAAAAACAGCCTGTGTGCTCGTTTCGTCACTCGGCCCCAGAATGAGAGACAAGTTAGAAGTGTGTGTTTAGTGTTATGATGCACACATTTCAGTTTTATGAAGATGTCAATAGTTAATGGGGTCTGCAGGGGAGCGTCTTCCTGAGCTTCAGGCTCTGATGAGACGACGGCGCCGGCCGCCGCCTCGGTCATGACTTTTTAATGCTGTTTTCACTCGGGATTCCTCTCCGGAATGATAAACAGATGCCTAATGCTGTTATGGGTGTGATTCTGTCCTTTGTTTCTAACCGGTGCTGCGTCTCCGGCTGCAGGTGCTGTGCCTGATCACGGCGCCGGTGACGATGATCCTGTCTTCGCAGCAAGACGCTTCCTTCGCCTTCGCCTCGCTCGCCATCGTCTTCTCTGCTTACATCACTCTGGTGGTGCTCTTTGTACCGAAGGTGACTGATAGCCTGAGGCGAACCGTCAGTCGCTCACAGTAGAGTAAAAATGAAGGTCAGACCTGTCAGAACAAAGTTCAGACTGAGCGGATGAAAATTCAGATTTCAGTATTTTGAGTGAAGTGCATCTTTTTCTTCACGTCTCCCTGTTTGTTAGAACTAGTATTGCAGTGTCAAGGTGAAGAGGGAAATGTTACGCATTTCCCTCTTCACCTTGTTTTCTGCCTCAAAATAAGACTTTGAAGACGGTACAACACAGAGAAGTAGAGGACTTTCTGCAGCAGAAGCAAATCAAACTTAAGTTTACAGTGTTAGGAAACCAGGAAAATCCAGGAAAACCTGCAGGAAAAACTGGCTTCACAAAAACTGGTGCAGATATTTAGAAAAGAACGTCTCAACAGCAGATCCATCATCAGGGGGGGCAGAGTACCGGAAAATGTCCTCAATTAAGAGTAGCAGCATATTTTCAGCATATTTTTACTCAAACGTTTCCTTGCAAATCCTTATTCAGCTAAGAGTAAAAAAGTATTTGGTAAAAAACCCACTCAGGAGTTTAATTTAGTTTATTTACTGTTTACATTTAGCTGCAACATTCTTACAGTGATGCACACATCACTTCATTACATCACTAAAACCATTTATCAATGAAATAAAACTAAAACAAAACATATAATTTGTTCTTCATCTATTGGAGTTACTCACACTGAGTAGTTTTCAGAAATGTTACTCCAGTAAGAGTAGTACTACTTCAAAATAAAGTTACTCAAGTAGAAGTAAGGAGCAGAAATACTCCAAAAAGTTCTTTTTTCCAAAGAAAATGTAACTGAGTAAATGTAACTAGTTACTTCCCAGCTGTGTCCATCATTCATTGTTTCTCTGGTCGGGTTGCTGACCCTCCTGCTCTTTCCTCGGCGGTGCAGATGCGGCGCCTCATCACCCGCGGCGAGTGGCAGTCGGAGCAACAGGACACGCTGAAGACCGGATCGTCCACCAACAACAACGACGAGGAGAAGTCCAGGCAGCTGGAGCGGGAGAACCGGGAGCTGCAGAAGATCATCCAGGAGGTAAAGGAGCTTTAACCAGAACCCATTCAGAACCCACTGAACACCAGAACCCACTGAACACCAGAACCCACTGAACACCAGAACCCACTGAACACCAGAACCCACTAAACACCAGAACCCACTAAACACCAGAACCCACTGAACACCAGAATCCACTGAACCCACTCAACACCACAACCCACTGAACACCAGAACCCACTGAACCCACTCAACACCAGAACCCACTGAACACCAACCAGAACCCACTGAACACCAGAACCCACTAAACACCAGAACCCACTGAACACCGACCACAACCCACTGAACACCAGAACCCACTGAACACCAGAACCCACTGAACACCGACCAGAACCCACTGAACACCAGAACCCACTGAACACCAGAACCCACTAAACACCAGAACCCACTGAACACCAGAACCCACTGAACACCAACCAGAACCCACTGAACACCAGAACCCACTAAACACCAGAACCCACTAAACACCAGAACCCACTGAACACCAGAACCCACTGAACACCAGAACCCACTGAACACCAGAACCCACTGAACACCAACCAGAACCCACTGAACACCAG
>CAEGAE010057784.1:0-14867 GCA_903067095.1 Girardinus metallicus
GGGAGCCAGTGGAGGGACTTTAAAACTGGGGTTATGTGCTCTATCTTCCTGGTTTTAGTGAGAACGCGAGCAGCAGCATTCTGGATCAGCTGCAGCTGTTTGATTGATTTGTTGGACAGACCTGTGAAGACGATGTTGCAGTAATCAGTGCGACTAAAAATAAATCTGGAGTGTTTGCATCATTATGAGGATGATGCTGACTGAGGACACGTCTTCTAGTGATGATAATACCATTTTTAGAATAAATCCACCTTTAAAGGTAATGAATCTTTTATTTTAGGGTGGAGCAGAAAATAAATTTTGTCTATCTGAATTCTGAGAACATCCACTTTTACTGCCACCTACTGGTATGTTTGGTGTATTACTAGTGGTGTCCACACGGGGCAGGATCGTCAAGCAGTAAGTGCTTGGGAGCCACAAAAATAGGATTTTTCCACAAGGACATGGTTTCGGCCACCCTATTTTTGAAAAACATTTGCTATGTTTAGGAAAGATCAATAAATCAATTTACTGCAGCCTTGCATGAATCCAGGTTTGAGTTTGAGTAAAAAAATCCATGTGACCCTTTTTACTATGAATTTAAAAAGAAAGAAAAAACCATGACTATTAGAAGATGAATACTTTGTGCTCCACCTAATATAAAATGATTTAAATTTGCCGATAAAAAAGAAATTACTTTAGGTTGGCCTGGCAGTAATATGCACCTTTCTCAAACTGGATCTGGGACCAAACAAAATCAGTCCAGAGGTAAAGATAAAGGTAATTTTATTAATATAGCACATTTTCAGCAGCAAGGCAATGCAAAGTGCTTTACAAGAACTAAAAGGAAATACAAACAAAATAACAAACGAGAGGAAAGAGTAAAAGAATAAAAACCTAATAGTGTTGATCCAAAGTAAATAAACTAGATATTCCTATTCAGAGTCGGCACACAAGTGGCATCAAAGCTGTACTGTAGGCATCTCTAAATCGTCACTCTTGTGATTTTCAGCTCAGCTGGCTTTAGTTGGTCTGATACATCCTGTAGGCCGTGATCCGTCAGACACCAGTCTATTGGAGGGAACACCTTGTCTTTCCAGGATCTGTGCAGACAGAGTTGTGTAGAATCCCCAGCCTATTATTCAGGACAGATGTAAGGACGGCCAGCCTAATGACAGACAACACTTTGACTGAGCCAGTGTCTTATAAACATAAACTCAGATTTTGAACCCTTTTGAGTCAAGCCTCGTCTATTTGAACACGACAGGAACCCTTTTAGGATCTTTACCTCTTTAAATAAATATTTCATCCAGCCAGAAAACTGAGACAATCAAGGTAGAGAATAAATGAAAGTGATATGGTCAGATGGCTGTTCTTTTTAAATAATACATCTTTAACACATTATAAAAACGTTTTATTTATTTACGAACAGGCAGTGCTTTTAAGAACAATCAGCATTTATATATCGACTGAGGCAAAGAGACAGAAATATCTCTTCCCATGCATGTATACCAATACAAATGTAGATAAAAGAATCTGTTAAGAAATATTCCCTAAAGTATTTACAAGATGTACAACAAAAAATATGATTTATTGTCTTATTGTCATTCCCCCCCCCATGGTTCCTACCACGGTCTCCACACAGAGTCTGAGGTGACAGCAGGTGCGACAGGTGACACATGATGGCTGTTTTGTACACTCAGAGGTGTGAGAGCTGCGCCGGGAATAAGAAACGCAAAGTGTCCGTCTGGAGATGCCATCACCTGGAAGCCTCCGTACAGTTTCATGGCTTCGGATAGTGAGTTACCCTTGAGGGGCGCCCGCAGGCCGGGAGGCGCGGTGATCTGCGTACCGCTGGTCTGTCCCAGGTCGCCCAGGTGAGGTCCATACAGGTTAATCTGGGTCACACAGGCCGCTAGGTGGCTTAGGAGGCGAGTCCTCACCTCGGCCGTGACCCCTTCACAGGTGGACAGGAAACGGGTAACCTCTCCGACGCACTCGCTGAATCCAGCTCGGTACTTCCCCAGGACGGATGGGTCTGTGTTTACAGCCGCTAGGGAAGACGAAAAAAAATGTTAAGAAATGGAAAGAAGGGCAAACGACAACACATAACACCCAAAACGAGGCAAAAAGGATTAAAAACGGAGAGTCCTGCTTGGTTTTCATCTGATAGAGTTATAGGTAAGCTAAGCACACTTAAAAAATATTGTGATATTGATTAAGCTTTATTTTCATCAAGCTAATTGTAAATGTAATGTTTAATGATGCTGGTCAGCAGTTATTCATCGTGTGAAGTGTCCAACATTACGGCTGGTATGCTTTTATGCGTCATGTTGTGAATGAATATAACAACTTTGTAAACGTTGGGTACCGTCATAAAACTTGTGGTTAAGAAAGCTCAAGTTTTGGAGCAGAGTTTTAATTTGTGTCCAGCTTTTGGCTAATTTAGAGATGATATTCATAATGACGAAGTCAAACTTAGGATGCTGAGGCTTACAACACTGAAAAAATGTCGCATGCAAGCGCTAAAGATTGCAGCTGTAAAACTTCCATTTTAATTTCAATAATCAAGTGTATTTATCTTTATGAGCCTAAACGTTTAAATGCATGATATGATTCTGGCTAAAGAAATCTTAAACATGTGCCGTTATCCGGTTGCTTGTCCAGACATTTTAAACTTCCATTAGATTAAAAAAGTATAAACTGTCAGATATTGCAAATATCTGCAATTGAACTTGTTCTAAAAAAAAAATAGTAGCCCCACCCTTATTTACTGGAATAATTAAACTACTCATTTATAGTCATACTCAATAAATTAGAATATTGTTAAAAAGTTCATTTCACCTCAATTCAATAGGTGAAATGTGTTGTATTGATTAATTACACTCATCATGCTTTAAAACCTTTATTTTTGCTAATTATGATTTTCTTCTTACAGTACACTCAGCCAACATTTTAAAAAGACAGGAGAGGTATATATGAAAAGTATGTCTAATACCTGTTTAAAGGTTATTTTCAAAAGATATGTTTAATCTGACAAGACTCATTGGAAAGCGTATTCTAATTTATTGAAAATGACAAAGTAATCCTGATTAGATGTAAAACCAAGTAAAATTAATTGCCTAATTAATTTATTTTGTAGCAGTTAAACTTGAACAATGTCTAGAACAAATTCTGGATAATATATATATATATATATATATAAAAAAATAAGGTATGTAAATTGTTACAGCTGTTTAATTGGTAAAAATTTTAACCGTTCTTTTTTTCCTTAGTATGCTTTTCTTAACTCTGTAATTTGTGGCTCTTCTGGGCAACATTTTCACAGTAAAAAAGTCCACATACTGTAGGTACCAGAGATGAATTTACACCAACCTAAAACCGAGGTGACTGAGCTTACATACCTGTCATCTGAAGCCGCTGCAGGTTCCGCAAGTGCTTTACCGTCATCTCCAGGATGTCGGCCTTCTCCAGCTTGGAGTGCCTGGAGCTCTTCAGACAAAAACAGAGCAGCTGTGTTTAAAACTCTCATTACATTACATTTGGAGAAGTCATGGACAGTGGCTCGCTCAGACTCTTACGTCTTTCTTGAGCGCGTCCAGGATGAGGGTTTTCAGCTGACCCAGGCTCTCATTGATGCGCGCGCGTCGCCGCTTCTCCATAATTGGCTTAGAGGACTTCCACGAGCGGGTAAAAAGGCAGTTAGTGTTGTTAGGGTATAAAAGTTATTACACGTGTAACTAAAATGACTGCGCTCAGAAAGCCTACCTTTCTGTTCTCTGACAGAGTGCGAAGTTTCCCTGGGGTACAGTCGCCTCTTGCCGGCACAGCCGCAACACCAGACGGAGATGCTCTTTCAAAAGTACCGGCTGGCATCTTCAGGTTCGCACGAGAGCGAAAACAACCGAAAAGTAAATAGCCGAGAGTCCCGCCGTCTCCTGGCAGCTCTCAGGATAGCTAGCTGACTATAACAAATGACAGCAGTCCGAACTGTCTCCGAGCCAAACTGCAGCACTCCAGACACAAGCGCTTCTGCTCGGTATTTATACAATCACAGCCTGCACGCGAGCGGCTCGTGTGACACGTCGGGGTTCCCTCTGCTTGTCCAATAAGCGCGCGGGATACGGTGCTGAGAAGCGAGGGCTCGTGCGGCAAGGCGCTCTTATTGGCTACCTGTCCGGTTACTGATAAATACACATAAGCTTGCAAAGTCACAGTTGGAAGCATTAAAAACCCCCGATTGCAAATGAGCCAACCAGCCTTGTGAAAAGCGAAAGAGAGAAAAATCCTGAAATAAATGTGTTACTTTTCATCCGTTTCAGATTGTGGTTACATCATCATAAATTAATCACACATTTTCCCCACATTCTCCAAATAGTACAATGGTCTTAGGGAGAGAAAAATGTATTATGGCTACATAAACCCACAAACGTCAATTATAATCTTTCATAATTTTATGTCAGAAACTATCTCATCATAGTTGTACATAATTCTGAAGTCGATGAAGTCAACTACGGATTTGCAAATTACAAAAATACCACCAAAAACAAATCTGAGAAGTGCATCCTAACTTGGTATTCAGCTTTGAGTGAAGCGTTTATGGTGAAAAAAGACATTCTTGGTGGTAGTAACGTGCCTCTGCTTTTCCAATATAAGGACTCTAATGAACATTACCAAAATTACAATAGCACAAAAATACAGCAAAAAACATGAAAGGTTAAAATAGTAAAAGGTATGTCCAGTAACTTGCAAAATGTACAGTATTTAATCACTAAATCAGTGTCAAAAGCAAACTCTGAAGTAGACTCAAAATTGTGAAAAATACCAAACTCTATGATTGCCTACAAGTTTAACTCTGAACCAATTCTATTAAGACTGAAGTGAATCAATTAATGACACCAGACAGCAGAGGCCTTCCTACCCCCAAAAAACTAAAACACACTGGTATAGGTTAAAAATAAGTATAGCTGTAATATATAAATTTTATTTTATATAAATATAATATTAACCCAGAAATCATAAAAACTTAACCAGGTTCTGCTGGTTAAGTTAAGAACTCAACAAAAAGCAAAGCCCATGGATTTTTCTAACAATCAGGATCTCTGCTAAACAAGGATGGATGCACAAGGATGTGGGTCCATGGGTTGGAGCCGGTTTTGGTGCCCCAACGACTGGGGAAAATTTACTTTACTAATGCAAATTACAGTATATCAATATGTAATCCTGTATGTCAGTAGTGTGAATTGATGCATAGTATGGGTACAAAACGTCCCCTGGCCAATAACGCCATATTGTTTCCAAATAAATTTTCCATCCATCCATCCATTTTCTGTTCACCCTTGTCCCTTAATGGGGTCGGGAGGGTTGCTGGTGCCCATCTCCAGCTACATTCCGGGTGAGAGGCGGGGTACACCCTGGACAGGTCACCAGTCTGTCGCAGGGCAAGAAATTTTCCAATATCTTATATTTTTTTATATTCATAAAAATCCCCAAATATGAATACAACTCACCTAATTTGGGTCTGTAGGGTTATATAAAGATTCTTCTAGGGCCCAGCATAGTATACTGTAAGCCTTTCTTAAGGTGGCCATTGTACTTTCAGCTATTATGTAACGCTTTTGTGAGGTTTTTCCACGTGTTAATATCTTATTGTGAAATATCTGAACTTTAATATCTTTTTTTTTAGGATAGAAGTACACCACAAACCTATGATATAAACAGAAACTTTCCATAAGAAAGAAAGAAATAAAAAAATACATTCAAACTATTTGGACTTTTTCTGAGTTAATATTGCGGGGTAATGAGTCATCTGACAGCTTTGGTATGAATGGTTAATAAAGGACCGTTTTCACGTGCAGTTCCATCTCAACCATATAAAGACATAAACATGCAGTGAATAAATCGATTTTCAATCAGTTCTTTGCATCAAAGAGTTAATAATAAACACGTTTTCACCGAGGCTCTTTAGATGCGCGTATATTTGAAATTTTAAATTGACATTTGTGACTGTAAACAAAATAGACCAGCAAATATTGCAGTAAGAATATTGCAAGGGAGCGCAAAACGTATTGCGTGGTAACCCAAAAAGTTTTGCGGGGGAATGCAAAATGGACATGGAGGAAAAACAAACTTTCTAAAGTTTGTTCCAGCTGCAAATATTACAAATATGGATGTTCAAAGATCAGTAAACAGGACTTAAGCTCGTGCTACTACAACATTATATCAGAACGGCCATCTTATATCCAGCAAACATATCAACCAAACGTTAACATCAGAACAGCAGCAGAAACCCAAAAGCAGCCATTATTATTAACTATTTCTAAATAATGAAATCTTAGCAACATTTACCCAGAGCAGTATTAGCATTGTAACTGCAGTAAAAAGCATCATATAAACCACGGCAACGTTCATAACTGATTACTAACTAACAGATGATGGCAGCTGACGAAAAATAAACAGAAAAAAAGAGCAGAGCAATATGGTTGCTAAAACGTATAAAGCACTAAGAGCAACAGAAGCTGTAGCTTACTGGCCATCCGGAACAATCCTTTGTACTGTCATTGAAGGTGGGGAATTCTGTCTAAGCTTCCCTCTCCGACTGCCTTCGTCGCCATCACGAACTTTATCACCATAGCAACCCAAAAACGTTCTCGGCATCTTCTAAGCAGGGTGATATCCCCTGCTTATTAAATTCAGCAATGCTGATTGGTCAAATGTTTATCATTTTTCCCTAGGAATCACACATGATTGGCTATTTAGCTCCACATCTGGAACCGACAGGAGTTTGTCAGGGAAAATTTACTGTTGAGTGAGAGGTGGAAATGTTGTGTGAAACATTCAGATTACATTCAGGCACATACTATTAAGCAAGATACGCTAAATACATTTTTAAAATTAAGTTTCTGTCATTTTTAGATTTCTTCCCTCCTCCTTGTGGCGACACAGGGGCCCCATGGACCATGCCTCTGATCTCCAAACCATAATGTCGCGACCAAAATATTCTACTGAGATTTTGTTTAACCCTGTATTAAACTTACAAAAAAAACAAAAAAAAACTTATTCCGTGACGTGCCTGCTGGTATCCTAGGTTTTGTTTGCTCTATAATGTTTTCAAGCAAACCACTGAGACCTTGGCAGACTAGCTGGATTTACACCAAGAATATAATACACACAAATTTACTGATTATGTGACTTCTGAATGCAGTTGATTGCAGAGAACTTAATTTAGGGGCATGCTATCAATTTATCACATAAAATCCAAAAAAAATAGCTGATGAAGGTTTTCAGTTGTGTCAATGTGACAAAATAGGAAAAAAATCAAAGGGTAAGAATAACCTTCTGGCATTACATTAATGCCATTTGATAAAAATGCTTATCGTCTTCATCGTCACGAAAACCTAAAAAAAAACTTTTCCTTTGGTCGGGAATTTTCTTTGTGTAAGATATTATTAAAATATCTCTGATGACAGGAAAGTTTAGACACATCTAACTAAGATAGATTTAAAGCAAATACATTTTTGGGCAAATTTTTAAATTCACAGTTAATGCAGAGTATAATTCTCTATTTCGAAAGAAATACAATTTTTTTTTTTACAGAAAACATTAGGTTTAAATGGACATTAGTATACTTTTAGAGAAATCAAGCTAATTTTTTAAAATTTCAACTATATTTGAAATATCTCCTCTGTAGTATATGAATGCATAACAGAAGCATCACACTTGAAATCTGTTTTGCTTTCCCAATTGTCTAAAAGTATTTCTGTCCACTTGCTTTTATCTCTGAAACATTAGAATGTTGTATTGAGGATCAAGTTGCCCTTAATTATTAGCATTTTTATTGCAGGTTTCCTTATGATCTGGAAAATATTGATTGATTTTTATTTCAGACAGACATTTCACCAACAAAATATAATAATAAGTCTTAAAGACTTTCATGTTACTAAGTGTAAATACAATACATTACTATCAAATTTACATACTCAAATACATGTAAATACAACACTTATCCGGTGACTGAGAGTCTGAAAAGGAATATTATGAAGTTTAACTTATATAATCATACCCCTTTTCCATTTATTAATTCATAACATAAATAGTCTTCCTATCTCCAGTTTATAAAAAAATAAAAATAATAATAATAATAATAATAATAATAATAATAACAATAATAAATAAATATGACCTGAAACCACGTTTTACCCACAGTGTTCAGAGAATGTTTTTCACATTAATGTGGATTTTGTTGTGGTTTATTACTGCATTTTTTCCCCTCAATTACCTCACTGTAAAACAACATAATTGTTTTCAACATCTAGATCTTGAACCTATACCATCCCAAATTCGAAACGCATCAAATTGAACTGTCAGTGTACAGGCTATTTGACCTTCTGACCTATTAGGCTGGTTGGACTTCCTTGTCCTCTCTGACAGAGTTCAAGCCCTTTTCAGAGGTGAAATGACCCAAGAAGCTGGTCACTGTTTGCATCCACTGTTTAAATTAACACAATAAAAAAAATAAGTCAAGCCTTGCGTTAATACACGTCTTTCATGCTTTAAAACTCATTCAACCATTTCAGAAAAAGAAAATTCTGGAATGGATCCAATCCAGGGACGTAGCAAAAAAAAACAAAACAAAGAAAAAGAGATCTATAATTATCCTTAAAGAGACAGTATTATGTATTTATAGCACAATCAAGTGACTATGTTACTTTCTGTTGCTATGAAAATACTGCATATATCAAACATGACTTGAAGGAAATTGGGCCTCTGTCACTTTAAAAACTCCTGCTCTTTCTGAAACTCCACTTTCAGAATGTCACTACAACATCGCTGCTTTATCAACCCTTTAAGAACGTTTTTTCCAACACTTCACTGAGAAGTAGTTGTATAAGGAACTCAGTAGATGTGCAGTTCCACCAGGTCTTTGCTACTTGCTGCTGGCTAGTCTGAAGGAGACGCGTGGGGGAGTCGGCATTCATATATACATTCGCACCACACCAGAGTTCATTTAAACCTTACTGAAGCAGGGGTGGTAGGTCCATCCAGGACCTCGGTTTGTAGGTTGACCAAAATTTGCCTTTTTGATCCGCATCAGAGTTTGATTGCGCATTCACACCTCTCAGAACAAATCTGACTTTCTATTGTTACTACTAGAGTTCAGTTATAGTAGAACTAAACAGGGTTGGTGTGTATGCACCCTCCTTAGGAGCCAAGCATCATGTAAGAAGGCATAAAATGTGATGGATGTCTCTTCACATCCACCTGCATGGTGCCGTCACCTTCACTCCCCTCTTCACCTGATTTATCAGCTACAGCCTCTGCTTGCTGTTCCTCCCACCCAGTCAGCAAGCACCCCGCCATGCAGGCAGTGAAATGATCATCCTCATCATCAAATACAGCAAGGACTCCCTTTCAGAGGCTGGTATGAAAACCTCTCAGGCCAGGAGGGGAGGGCGCAGACAGAAGGAATCACTTAAAGATCTCAATCCAGGGCTCTGCTCTCTCTTCGTCCCTCCTTCTCCCTTTTAATTCCCCCCATAAAGAGGGAAGGGAGGGTCTGCTCCCTTAGCAACTCCCAGCCCCCTGTCTCTGCCTGCCTTTTGTCCCCCCTCCCCAATAGCAGTTTCTGCTCCAGGAGCCTTAGACAAGGCCTCTATTAATTGCAGGCCTCTGTGGAATACATGTGGGACAATGGGCCCAACAGAGTGTCCAGCCCCCAGACAAGGCTGGAAACAAGTGGAACAGGAATCCGGCAGAATAGACCCGTCCTGGCTGATGTCACTGAATACATTTACCTACCTCAGAGCACATTCACTCTCTGCTTTGTTTTATTTGGACAAAAAACAGAAGAAATCGCAGGGACAGGGAGGAGGTAGCAGTGTCAATGGAGGAGAGAAGCCGAGGGTGGGAGCACGAGGATGGGAAATAACTGGTTACCATGGCAATGAGTTGAATCAAAAATATGGTCAAGGTTAGCTGAGGCAGAGATGTATAAAGGGTAGAGGGCATTAGATTAAACCCTGCGTGAGATAAGAGAAGGCTGAAAACAGAGGTTTAGTTTTTAATCCATTCAGACCAGTTTATACGGCAATAAAAGGCGAATAAAGGAGCGGGAGATTAGGGGACTCATCCAGGCTCGTGTTTGTCAACAACAACCTGAGAAGATTCAAGTCAGCTTATTCCAAGTCAGTAGACGGGTTTTCAAGAGAGACGCTTCGGTATGCCAGGAGAAGCTGCTGAGGACAACTGGCACCATAGTAACTGGTATTTCACCATCACAACCTTCCATCTGTCATCTAATGTGGCAAGGTCCTGCATAAAAGGGTGGAGAAAAAACAGCATTTATATGTTCAGCTTGGAGGCAAATGCAATGAGTTTGAAACTCTATTAAAGTCCCTTTGAAAGGGAAACCCAGCCATTGCCTTATCCCTCAACAAATTAAAAAAAAGGGCTTTTCGAGATTCCAAAAGAGGCCTCATGTTTAATTTTTAAAACCCAGACATGAAAGTGTTGCTTAAACCACATTCAGCCGTGGCAACTCTTTAAAGCGCTCGTTACCATGTAGATTATATGCATTTCAGTGCATTGTCAAAGCATCTAAGTGTATTTACATGTTAATTTGTTCAGGGATACCATCGTCTTGAAAAGGTATTGGGGGGTAGGTTGGTGAACTGTGCATTTTTTTCCGTGCCACCACGGGAATGCGATTTCTTTGTGCCACCAAAGTTCAAACGCATTCCTGTAAAGGCCGTGGACATTACAAGGGTTGATTCCCTGCATCAGAACAACCTGCAAACCTGTTGATCGGGGACAGAAACAAGAGCTCCTTGTCTCAAAACGAACGCCGATGTAACCTCTGTTCTTTTATACGCACTGCAGGTCAAAAGCTCCACTCAGCAAGAGCATTGCTGATGCCCTGCCATGTGGGGCTTAGCCTCCTGCGAGCTCAGTCCATATCCATGAGGGTGTTTGTGTTGGCATTTCTGAATGTAAAGATGCCCCATTCTTGCCACTCAAGACGACTCACAAGACCAGCGTTATGGCCACTTATGGTGTGAAAGCCGCCTGTGGGATGCCCTTTCAGCTCTTGAGGACCTCTGGCTGAGTCCCCTTCACATGGCAGATCATCCTCAGTTGGGAAGGAAAAGAAAAAAGTCTGCTTCTTACAGACAGCGCTGTCCTGAGGGATGCCGCAATCCTTGTCCCAGGGCCTCCCTTCTTCACCTGCCAGCTTAGTGCTCATCACTTATGCACATAATCCCTGGTTGCTGCATGTGATTCACCAGCCTGGGCCCAGAACCCAGGACCCCTGAGCCTCCCCTGCTTAAATGCTTCCTGGGTGGCTCCTGGGTGGCCATGGAAACTCATCTTCTCATGACAGTCAGGCTTCAGTCATGTCTCTAAGTCCCTCTTCAGTCACAGAGCGTCTTTTTCTGTCCTCTGTTTTCCATCTCCTAATGCCCTCTGCCGTCCTTGTGTTGCCTTATCTATGGCTTTCTGTCTCTTTTCTTTGGCTTTGGTTGCTCCCATGCATGGGATCAGCTGATCCACAGAAAGGGGCCAAAACTCCGCAACAATGTGACATCTTTAGAAGACACAAAAGTGCATAAGTGCTATTCCATGCCAAGTTTTAACGAGTGGATTTACCATCACTCCCAAATGAAGGCCTGACCTCATTTTATTGTGCGTCTCATCTGTAAAGTGAGATCGTAAGATAGACTTGTGCGCTCCTTTTCAGCACGGGCACTGCGAGGCCTGGGAGTGCAGATCAACTTACCCCCCCACTACAAGTCTGCAGCCTCAGCCATTAGCTTGTTCTAAGCTCTGAAGATCGCACAGGCCCTCGCGGGAGAACAAGACAGGCAACCGGGCAATATTGCACGGCCCCACATGAACAAGTGTCACAGTGATCCGAAGCAGTCCTCCCCCTGTGTGAATGCCATGTGAGAGGCGGCTCCATCCATGCCCCAACCACCTCTGCACAAGGCTCTCCATTGACTTCTAACCTGATGAGGGACCACGGGAGACAAAGAGCAGCTGGGCGGGGCCCATCCCTCCGACAAGCCTGTGAACAAACGCTAACACGGCTGCAACTGTCCACCCCCTGAATCACTGAATTTATTGACCAACCACAGAGCCCATTCAGGCCAAGAAGGACTGATAAATGAAGGGGGACAGCGATGCCATGAGGACCTGGGGTAAGGAGACGATGCTCAGGGGGACATTAGGGAGGAAAGGAGCTTTGTGACCAGCTGGTGGGTCACAGACCTTTTACCAGACGTGGTTGCCTTTGTATCATCTGTAAAATGAGGCCATTGGTATGTGAGCATCAGGTTGGCCTTATGTCCCGACTATTAATCAAAAACGGGGCCTCAACTGGGTCTAAGAACTTTAGCAGAAACAGCATGCAAATTGGTCTTTTGCAAATCAGGAATACAAAAGTTGAAGACTTGATGAAAATCGTCACAAAAGTGATAGATCGGGATTTTTACAGGGAGCTTCTGTTAAGCAGTTCATATCTTACCAGCAGTAGATATCTCTCTTGGCGTCTTAATTTGGTATAAAGACTGGGAACAAACCAAAGGGCACTTTTAGATCTTAAAACAAATTTAAACTAAATGTCAGTTTATCTTATTGCTACTTTATGAATCTTCACACCGTCATTGGCTGGTTGTTAACACAGTAAATGGAAGGAGGAAACATTGAACCAGCACCAATCTCGTATGAAACCAGAAACAGAACATGTTGGTCTTTGCAATCAAGACTAAGGATACAACAGTAACATTTTTGTGGTATTACTACAGGTCTGCTCAAAGTAGTTTGTAAACCAGGAAATTGTGTTGTGTTTGCACAGCATGTCCACATACTAAGCTGAGATTTTTAAAAGCAGTTTTCAAATGTTAGATGCTTAAAGTCTCCTTGTGTTTTATAAGGAATATCCAGAAGTTATTAAAACAGTGAATCACTGTCTGCACGAGAAAACCCAACAGTAATGAAACATTCTTTTTCTTTTCTGTCTCACTTTGTCCTTGCGCTGTTTTAGTTCAAGTTCAATTGTAAGCTGAAGTTTAAAACTGGCAATTAAAGGGAAAACTGTCAATCTACAATTGTTTTTGGAGAATATTTAAGCTAATATAGCTACAGCCAAGTTCAGGATCTCCTTCTTTAAAATGCTTATGATTCCTTATCTCAAATTCATTTCATAGAAATTACAGAGCATCTGAGTGAAATCCTTGTAATAGCAAAGACATTAAAGGAAAAAAATGTCTGGTTCTCCAGCAGTCACTGGGTGAGAGGCAGGGTACACCCTGGACATGTCACCAGTCCATCACATATTCCAACATTTACATTTCTATAAATTAACACTGAAAACAACATAACAGTTTAAAGGTTCACAGAATTATGCCACAATCTTTCTTATATTGGAGATGTTTTAAGAGAGCAGAAATCTGCTTTTGTCTTGGTTCTGCTTGGATAGTCTGGCGGCTGCTTTTGTACGCAATTCTGCTCGATGCTCATTTTCCTTCACTGTTCCGTCTGGGTTTTCTCCAATTGAATTTGATTTCTTTGGTAGAATTTCCACCAGGCTAATAAATGAACAGGAGAAGTTGTGAACGATGACAACGGTTTTCCGAATTGCAGTGTGTAGTTTTAGCAACGGCGGCGGAGGAAGTGAACAAAGCCGTCCAGTCCGTGTTGGCCACACCTCTAAATATTGAATTAACATTAACAGCCATCCTGTTCCTTCTTCACAATGGAGGATTGTTGTTTACAGCGCAGGAAATTTCCGGTAAGCTTCATAGCGACCAGCGTCACAGCCAAACGTTAGCAGTTGGGTAAAGTTTCAAGCTTCAGCAGCGTCCACGCCTCCAGCAAGCAGTTGTTTCTGAATAGCTGAGAGTCCACTCCCTCTGGACAAAGTGAAGCGTAGTACACGGGATTGGTTTTCACCGCATAAGATGCAAAGAGCGTTATTTACTAAAAGTAAAATAACTGTTTGAAAGGTATTAACAGAACCTTATTTAAAAAATCCTGAACTATCCATTTAACGCTGAATTCAGGGGACACTAAGCAGTGAGAGCGTAAACAAATCTTTAAAGTGGCCAACCTAGTCAAAAAAAAAGTGTTACTTAAAAGACAGATTAAGAAAAAAAAAAGTTAACAATGTCTGAAATAGCACACGTCTGAGAGCAAGCTTGAGAAAATCTTTTTGGGTGAGTTGCTAGCTGCGAGGAAGAAAGACTGTTTGTTTTAGCTTCTTTATTTGTCTCCACCACTCTCCATCTGTTCCGACTACGGACACAAAAGCAATACAGCAGAGAGTACACACACACACACATGCAAACCCGCGTCGCTCTGTGGAGAGGCAACACTATCCGCATAAAAACACCACACGGCAAACAAGCCGCCGAAGGCAAGACATCGGTGTTTACCGAAAAGATGATCCCACAAGTCACAGAGACACATGAACTCATGATGCCTCCTCATCCTCATCATGAATATTCCCCCAAAATAAAAGGCCCCTTCCCTGATCTGTGGGAGATTCCTTTCTTTTGGCTACAAGCGAAGAACCCCTTCCCCTTATTCACGGTCCCCGCTAAATCCGCCCATTCACGGCCTGTAGGCCCTGATCTCCACATGAAATGATAGCACTCTTTCTCCTCCACTCCTGCACCCTTAAGGGCCCATATGCCAGGCAGCGAGGAGGCTGGGAAAGCCCATAATTGATCAGTGAGTCTTGGCTGAAAAAGTGTGACCAAGGTCAGCCCCCCACGAAGTCTGCAACACTGGCTTCAAATGCACATTTATTGGGGGAATTTCATGGAAGCTCTGCAGAGCAAACACTGGCATCAGAAAAAAAAAATATACACACACATATATATATATAT
>CAEGAE010057786.1:0-40006 GCA_903067095.1 Girardinus metallicus
GATAGAAGGCCGACTTTGTAACTGTCTTTATGTGGCTCTGAAGGTTCAGGTCAGAGTCCATCACTACTCCCAGGTTTCGGGTCTGATTTCTAGGTTCTAGTTGTAATGACTGAAGCTATGCATTGACTCTAGATCGTTCCTCTTTAGGTCCAAAAATAATAACTTCAGTTTTGTTTTTGTTCAGCTGGAGAAAGTTTTGGCACATCCACACATTGATCTGTTCTAAGCATCTATTCAGCTCCTACTGTGTTGTCCAGAGGAACAGCAGAGTTTAAGTGTAGCACATGGTCCGACCAACAGATGAAAGAGATGCTAATGTCTGATCACAGCAGATTGACAATCATCCAAGGGAACATTCATCCTGACCCGTGGCAGTTATCACTGACAGTAACTTCTTTGTGTCATGCTACATGCTTTTGAATAATGACATATAATGGAGCCAGTGTTTGTGTGTCTCACAGTGCAGCTTAAAATGATAATCAGAGTACTGCTTACTGCCAGAGTGCTTGAGAGCTTTATGTTGTTGCATAGTAACTGCTAATTAAATGAAAATGTCAAAACCAGTTCACATGTTATTTATGATCATGTGCATATGGAAGTGTGAATTTGATTCAGTACCTTTGACTCCAGTGGTGTCTTCTCTTTATCTGCATCCAAATTTCCAGAAACATAAGTATGACTTTCAAAGGGATTTTCTGAAAATCTACAAAGAAATGACAGCACTTACATTTGAACCTGTTATTAAAGAAAGCAAATAGTCTTGTATTTCTTCAAATTGTGTCAGTGGAAATAGTGAATGTACGAATAGCACCACACTCTTCAAAATCAACTTTGGTACGAAGAGTGCTACAACATAAATCATAAATCGTGACTTCAAACAGTAGTGAGCTTCCTTTACGTTTGCATGGCACAAGTATTTCCTTGATAACCTGAGAAACATATTTCTAAAGCTTCTCTTGTTTAAGCTGGAAAAAGAAAGGGGGTAATTGATCATGAATGACATTTCATCTACTCATTTCAGTAGCGAGGACCATACCACCAAGATATAGATTTAAAATTTATTGATTGGAAGGATGAGGGATTAAGAGATGAGGGATGACGGGATGAGAGGAATGAATGAGGTTAGCCGAGGAGAATGCTGAAGGAGATGAATGTGATTTTTGTCTTTGGGAAATGGTTCTTCCTGTTTTCCCGAGCCCACTTAGGATCCCCAACAGAGTCTGATTTAAGTTGAACAGAGGAGAGAGTGAGGTGAAATAACTCACTGAGATCATTGCAGATGTATGAACAGTACTCCCAGGATGACAAGCGACCTAAAACTGGGATCATCTGATCTGAGATACCCTGACTGGATGCGGAAACGAATAATGTGTGGAATAATGATCAGGAGAGATACTTGACTTCAACAGGACTTGCCAGAGATGTCAAGAGAACCAGAATCGAGTTGCTTCACTTCCTTATATTGTGATGAAGAGTGGATCGTGGATCTCGGGGTAGAGCATTTGCTGAAAATCTGGACTGGACATAATTAAAGATGGTCTCATATGGGCTGAGGAAGGAATTAAGACGGTAAAGATAAATAGGACAAGAGATGGCAAACTGATCCGTTTTACTTCTTCTGAGAGTGAAAATCAGGATGTCATGTCCGTGAATGGAGATGTCAGAAAGACATGGATGAATGAAAGGATTATGCTTGGATGAAGTTGGAGCAAATTCTGAACAACAAAGAAAGCCGAAGAAGGTTAAAAGGAATTCTAAAGGTGGATAGAAAACTGGAGCACAAAGTGAGGATGCATCTGCTGAGGAGACCTGCTGTAGGTGGCAGTCGCTGAGTAATGCCTGTAGGGTTTTGCCTGTTGCACCTTTTTGAGAAGCATGGATATGTAGCTGTGAGAAATGGAGGGACAGATGGTACCCATTAAAAGCTTGAAGAAAAAATTAATACCGGACAATTAAGTCTGGATGGTAGAAGTAATAATCTTTAGGACTGAATGAGAGTGGATAATGAAGAGACAGAGTATGACATCAAAAGACAGAAATTGTAGTTGATAGGCTATATGAAAAGATCTAAAGCGATTCCAACCCGACAAATAAGCTGAACGGGTGCGAGGACCTACGCTATTGAGGATTAGTTTCTGAGAAGCATTGAGGAGGTCAAATAACTAGGAAGTCAATTGAATATCGTTGAAGAATACGGAGGAACTGGAGTAAGATGAGCTTCTGAGTCTGGAGCCAAGTGTTTGAATTTCTGAAAGGAAAAGCGAAAAAGAGCATCAATGTTATTCTGAAATCCCGGAATATGAGCTGCTTGTGACAAAAACTTGTGTCGGACAGAGACCAAAGGAAGTCTGCGAATGAACTACATGATTTCTGGGGAGCGAGATCGATCTTTAGTGATAATTTCTACAACTGCCATATTGTCTGAGTGGATGAGAATAGACTTTTTTGATCATTCGTGTCCCCAAAGTATTGCTGAAATGATAATGGGGTAAAGTTCATAAAGTGCAGATGAGGGTGTAATCGATTCATTCTGAAGAGACTCGAATTTTTGGGGCCACTTGGCTGCAAACCACCGAAACCGATGGAGGGAGCTGCATTTGTGTAAAGTTGAATGTCATCGGGATGAGTTAGAAAGTGTTGGAGATATAAGTTTGATTATACTAATTTTAGTAGCAGTTAACCTTAGTGCATGTGAAAATAACAGAGCATGAATACTTTGAGTAGATTTTAATTTATGTAGGTTTAGGTTAATGATTTAATCTAAATAATTATGGATATTTTCTCAACCTACTTAAACACTATAGACAAGAGTTCTGGAAGGGTTTGCAGAACTCTGTCTCTGTTATCAGAGAGGAACAGGTCATAAATTAACTCTTCCACACGCAAAGGAGACATGATTCAGGACTGGAAAGATCAAATTTTGGCTGTTGACATAGTACATCAAATTCTAGTATTTGAGATAGCACAGAACTCCTGGCTAAAGATGAGAATGCATAATTTTTTTAATGATTATAATCTAATTTTTAGGATATTTTTCTTAGTTATTAACAGCATGTTTTGATTGAAAATAGCTTATTGTAACAGCCCTAGTAGTGTCTAACTCAGGCTAAACTGTAACATCAGTTAGTCAAATGTATAATCAAAACTAGTAGAATATTAATTAGAAAATGTCTGGAAAGAATGTGTTTTTGTTGTAAATGTTCAGGTATATTTTATGAATGTTAATTCCTAAAAACTGCGCTTTGATCTAAGAGGATGGAGAAGTTCTGAATCACTTGATGGTACCAGGCTGGGAGTGTTACTTTAAAATTATGGCAAAAGGGTCGTGTTTGGAGGACTTGCTCGGCGAGGTAATAAAACATTAAGATAACTTTTCGGTGAACTCTGGTTAAAACAAGAATCTTTTGTTCATCTGTGGTCCAGCTCTCAAATGGACATGACAAAATTCTCTCTGAATACAACCTTTGGTCTTTCTTGTCTGGAGAGAGGACCACCTTAGTTCTGAAATTAAACAGGGCTCAGAAGGTAATAAAGTTATTTCGGACAGCCTAACTTGGTAATCTGAAACTTCTTGCAGCCATAGAAGGAGAGAACACACCTTAATTGCATAAATTAAAAATAAGGGAACACCTTTTGGATAAAACTCTACACCCCAGAGGAACAAATCAGATTGCTTGGTTTGCAGCCGCACAGCGATCTCCAAAGATGCGTCTTTGCCTTTGTATTTTGTCCATTTCTCTGCTTTTCCAGGTCATTAATGATTGTTTGTGGTGGTTCTGAGTTGCTGATGCTTCTGTTGTGTTGTTAGTGTGGTTTGATGCATTTGTTTGTCTGAATAAACTCTGGATATGTCTGATGTTGAACAGTAATCTGTTGTCTTTGTGGTTTTTGCTGTTACGCATGAGATGTTGGACCCGAGGACATGAGAGAACCAGACGAGCAGGTGTTAACCACAATTTGTTTTCAATAAAAGTCATTGTGAAAGAAAGATACACTGTTCCAAGAAGAAAGAAAATGATGCCAGTGGTGCATTTCCATCTTGTAGGAGCGATAATGTAGGAAAGATAATCACAGAAACCATGAAGAGAAGGGATGCTGGCTGCTTTTGACAGACGATTAGAAATTAAAGATTTGTCCTGAGGAATGATTCGAATGGCATAATTCAAATGGCTGAGAAGAGTAAGCAGCTTCTGTTTGGTACATCTGTCGGTGAGCAGTTAGTTCGACAGTAGTAAGGTAATTCAATTAATTTTCTTGGGTGGTAGAGATGCTAGAAAGGATGAAGAGTGGAGAGTGATGCCCAAGAACTGTAAAGAGGTACATGGGAGGATAGTTTTGTCTGTAACAGACCGAAGACTAGCAGGGTATAAATAGTCTATATGGAAAATTAGAGGTGTGATTTGGGGCATGGCCCTGCTTTGGAACTTAAGTTAACACATTAACTCCATTAATATTCATAAGCACAGATGAGAAGTCAGACAAACTGAGTACAAACTTAGAATAGCAGCATCTACAATACCAAGAAGTTGGTTGAAATGTACAGGCCTCAAAGTGAGCAGAAAGAATGGAGTATTAAAGGGAGGCTTTGTTCTTGTTACTCGTATGTATGGATATTGTGGTAGCTCGCACTCACTGCTAATGCAAACTATACACCTCAAAATGTTAAAACAATAACATGTAACTGCTCATGCAGTAGTTCCTCCAAAAAGTGTCTAAAATAAATCCTCCTGTAATCTGAACTTGCCAGATCACTTTCCTTTACTTTAATTATGGTAGCTGCACTTAGAGAAAGATAATCACAGAAACATCAGAGTCTTGGATAAAAGCTGATGAACTGCATTCCCATGCAGACCAAATGTAGATAAAAATCCAAGCAGTTGAATTAGAAAGCAATCAAATGACACAAAATTATGTCACCTCAAATCTCAGCTGATCACCACAGCAACATGATCAGCATGTCATCTGGAAGTGGAAATATCACAGATTCCATAAATATATATTCTGTCAAACCATGCAACAGCTAAACAAGAGCCAGGTAAGCTGAAGAGTTACTGTGTTACATCTACTAGTAAGGTTCTCTGGCCAGACAGCTACATTTAGGGACATCATTTCTTTTCTTTTTTTTCATTGATAAATGTATAGTTCGGTGAATACTATAGTTTTTTACTTGTCTCTATTAAAATTGTGAAACATACACAAGAAACTGACAATGAACAGGTCTGACATGGGTCTTTTTGGATAAATAAATATGAGTTTATTATTCAGATATAAATTTAATAAAAAACATTTGTGTTCTTGTTCCTTATGATAAAGAGTGAACAGGTATTAGTAATAACTTGTAGGTTGAATAGATAAACAATATATAAAAATAAATGATGCACATTTATGCATCATGTGCGCCTCTAATTATTAAGTCATGTAGCTGCAAAGGGTCAATAGTTTCAACAATCAATCAAAGATGCACTTACTGCAGAAGTGGTCCTCTTTAAAAGTTCTACAATAAAATGGCAAGTTGGGTTTTCACCCAAGTCTGTGCAACTGACCGCAGAATATCCCATGACCATTTTTAAGATGAAATCAACTAAATGAAGCCATGTTAGGCTGCCAGATGTCAGTTTTTTGACAGGCTGTACAGGAGCGCATTGGTTGTTTAGACGTCCGTCATGCCAGAGTTCTGAAGAGTGTGATGTCACATCCAAAGGGTCAATAATAGCTCAAAAATTATATGAATGATTTAGTAAATATAAAACTGAAAAACTGAGGGGCAGTTGACAATCAGAGCTACATCTGCTGCTTTCGGTGACTGTGTGACATGTTTCCAAAGAAACATCAATGACTTCACGAGCTATTGTTGTTCATCCGTGAGCGTTTTTACCCTACGTGCGCTGGGTTCCAGTTTTAGAAGCTTCCACCTAGAAAGAAAATTCAGTTGATATACAGAATATTAAACAGGATTCATACCTACTTTAAAATGGCAAATAGACCTGAATATAAACCCAGGTGATGACTTCTGAATTAAAATTTGCAATTTCATATATGAGAAAAAATTCTAATCATTGTTTTCCCATAGAATTTTTACTTATTTTAACTTAATTTTAATTTATCACCTAATAAGGTGATAAGTTACAAATTGGTGCTGGATAAGGTCAATCTGCTGCTATGTTTATTAGAAATATACTGTTACATCTTTCTAAAAAATTTCAGTATCACAAGTGCATTTTAGCCATTATCTTTAGTATCAGCAACGGCTAAAACCGATGTTCACATCAAGAACGATGGACACAAAATAATGGATAAATCTACTAATTTTAAAATCTTGCCATGTGAACCAGGCATTAGTAAATGATGAATAGTGTCAGTGTTACCGCCTGGCTGAATGAGTAAATTTACTGTTATAAATAACTTATGTCAGTTAATGATGGGTAGCTGAAAAGTTACCAGGTACATCAATTGCTGTAGCAATTTTGCTCCAATTCCCCTTCTTGTAATTCCTGTTATATTTATTTGACAAATGTTAAATAAATATTCAAATTCTTTCCACATTTCCACTAAACAGTCCTCCATGTCCGATGTCCACTGGACTCTCGGTTGCATCGTGTCAGCTATTCTTTGTTTGGGATTCCACTCTGTGCTTACGTCACTGCGCTTTATGATACCGGTCACATTTAACAGGCTGCATTCCCGTTCCTGGTTGGGGTAAACCACACACACACACACACACACTGCGATATCTGGTCAAGAGTATCCAACATGTTGAATGTCCCTGATTTTAGATCGGAGCAGTCCGACGTTCTACCAACTGAAAAAGATCAGTCTTAACACATGTCAAGAATATCGGTTACGATTAACTGAAATAATAATCTTAGAACATGAAATATTTCAAGATAGTCAGAAGAGGAAAATCGGGACAAAATATCATGGCATGTGAATGAAGCTTTAAGGAATCAGGACTGATGTATATTTTGTGTCCTAATATTCTTTTTGAGTCAATTTTTCAAATGATTGTTTTAGCTTCATTCATCCATGTGCATCTTAGTTAATATGGTATAATGCAGAATAATTATAAAATATAATAGGTTCTGTTTTATGTTTTTATTTACAGTTGCACAATTTGTTCTGGAAACATTGTCAGAAAGCATGTTAGCTTAGATAAAGACCAACAGGTACACGCTCTAAACTTCCATGTCTGAGTCTTCGTTCAACACTTTCAATCGTCAAGACACATGTCTGTCTGTCTGTCACTATGTGTGATCTAGGTGTATGGGGTATTAATAATTGGTTTGTGAGAAAAATGGGGAAAATAAAGAGAACACATAAAACGAAATGTTTAAAAAAAACACATCACCTCTCCTTTTGTGCCTTACTCCATTTTCCTATGTGGCTCACATCACCACAGCCACCACACTCTTGTTATCAAGCTCTGGCACTGTTTTCAGTCCAGCCTGAATGTAAAAGGTCAGTCTGATGATCAAGCCTGTAATTAGAAAGACTTGAGAAGATGAACTAGATCACTGCATGTCACCTTCTTCAAATGAACAGCTAAGGAGCCCATGTCCCCTTCCAGCCAAGCCACAGATGAAGCCTGTGCCTCCCTTTATTCAAGAGAAAAACAAGAACAGAACACAGCAAGATGATTCACCTCTCTTCCTTCTCTTAATCCACTGCTAGTAGCTTCTAAGCCTATTAGTGTCTGGAAACTTGAAGACAGAGGCTAAAAGAATTGGGACCTCTGAGAGAGTGGAAATGAGAACAAGCGATTAATGTGTGCTAGAAGGAGAATATGTGTTTTAATTTTTCCCCTCATCATATACCCAGGGGGTGGGCACAGTATCCTTAGCAACTGCATGACAATAGAATGGTTCTAATATTATTGTATGCAAACTATAAGGTGTATTAAAAAAAATATTTATCTACTTATTAAAATGACTATAAAGGAACCAAGGCACAAGTGGCCTGTTTATTAATGTAAGACTAAAATACTGTGAAACGAAATATTGTGAATGGGATAGAAAAATATACATTACATGTCAAATGCACATTTTACTTTATAATATAGTTGTCCTTTGTATTGCAGAAATCTAAATTAAAGTTTGTAGTTCCAGTCAGGATAAACAAAATTATTATTCAAAAATAGAATTGGCTGCACAGGTTTTAATATATCAAGGACTATCGAGAAAAGAACAAATTTGTGAATTAGGACAACCTATGAGTGTCACAGGGATATTTAATAACAATTTTAATATCACTGAAAAAGTCAGGTAATATTACTAAACAAAACCTGAAGAATAAATGTGGTGAGGATATTTTACTAGAAACTAATAATTTATGACTTTGATATTCTGATGGTCATGTCAGTTGTGTCTTTTCTATAGTACTTATGAACTTCCATAGAATTAACTTGTGTAAGCCAACACATTGAAGGTTTGTTCTTAACTTCTGTGCTTGGGTATAAAAAAAATGTTTGGAACTCTGAAAAGTCAAAGCTCTGATGGACCTTTTCTTTTGGGTCTTTACAGCAGTGGCTGATTTTGTGGCTCTATTTGTATGATATTAATAAATCTGACTTTTCACTCAGTCAGATTTGGTATTTTCCATCACACAGGCTTTTTCAAATTTCCTGTAAAATAGAACAATCATTCATAAAAAGTACAATTTCTTTTAATACATGTCACCAACTCCATATCAATTTGCAGTTTAATGATGCAAGTAACCATGCAATCTAACCCAAGACAATTTTGGAAGACTTTTAGGATACAACCATAACTACAATAAAAACATTTTCCTGAAAAAAACCTATTGAAAGCTATTTTAACTTACCTTTGAAATGATCAGCTTCTTCCTTTAGGTGTAAAAGTCTCTGTATGCCTCCACCATTTAAAGAATATATTTTTCTGCCATTCTGGAGCGAACAAAACCTGATATAAAAATATGGTCAGTTTACCCTCATTTCTTGTTGGTAGAGTCTACTCTGTAAAGATGAACATAATACCTAAATATTAGGGCTGCCGAATGATTTAAATTTGTAATCTTATCAATCAAAGGGTTGCTGTGAACTAATCACATTAAATTAAATTTTTTATTACAGTTGTCAATTGATTAAAATAGGATGGAACAGGCAGAACATGGTGTCAAGAATTGCGGTTGTAAAGTGGTGAGGTAGACCCAGTGGACCCAGGTTATGGTGAATAATTTGCAGTTTAGTGATGACAAAGAGTACAAAACCCAGGCAGTACAGGAGAGCACAGGCAAGGAGCTCAGAATCTGGTAGCAACTGGTAATGGTACTCAAAATGGGAACGACGACGACAGATGAGACGAGGACTTGACAAGGAGCAAGAGACAGAGGTGGGATTAAATACACAGGGGGAGTAATCAAGAGAGCAAGACACAGCTGGTGATCAATCAAGGGGAAGACGGGACAACACAGAGACTCAACTGACACAGAAACCAAAATAAACACACAGAAAACTCAAATCCTCACACATGGGATCATTTCTCTTGTCTTTGATGCTGCTGTATTTACTGCTGTTCATGTCTAGCAGTTTAGTGTTGCTTCTGTCACGAATAGCTGCATGTAAAATTATGCTTTGTACAGTTTTTTGTCAACAACAGTAAACTAATTTCGAGGTTCTTCCTGTGCTCTGAGCACAAAGAATACAGAACTCAATTTATGGCTTTAAAAGAATGTGAATTTATGCAGGATTAAAAAGTTAATTTTGAAAGCCCTACTAAATATCTTTACTTATTTCAAGCTATGCCTGTGTTCATTCCAGTACAATAGCTCTTTGAAGACTTTGAATTAATGAGTTACAACAACATTTAATTTCCCCTAATAAATTGTTTTTAAATTTGAATTCCAGTATCTTTTTTCAAAACGTTCATTGAAAACATTTTGCAAAACATCATTTGATTTCCCCATTTAATGGAAAAACAATTGGTACGGATAAGAAGATCATTTTTAGAAAGACCTGAAAAGCTTGTCCTTACTGAGCCTCTGCTCATATTACTGGGCTGCCAATTTGAATGTTAAGTCTGTATGGTTAAAAGACTGAACCCAGGGGCTTTCTATGATTAATAAAAACATTTTCAGCACTTTTCAGGGAACCATTAGGCGTACTTAATTGACTGATGCGATGCACGAATATGACATCCTTCCTTTTATCTGACATCCTCTTGGAGCTGCCATGTGGTTGGTTTAGAACCAATGGTGGCAAAGATGGGGGATGCATATAGACAGAACAGACAAGACGCTGTTCTGTCTATATGCTGCAGAGGCGATGTTAAAAAAGTCTAAGAGTAACTCTATGGACAAACATATAATACAGTTTCTTCATACCATTTTTGTCACAACAGATGGCTGGCAGAGTGCATCATGCAAAAAGCTGACATATGTTTTTGTTTGAAAAAGATCCCAAAGAGCCTGTAGACTACATGGACACAAGACTGAGTAAGAGAGAAAGCCAGAGTATCATTAGAACAAGTATCTCAAATCACACCAAAGCTTAGTTTTAGAAGTAGCCCTGGAAAGTAACAGAGTGGCAGTCAGTGTTCTTTGACTGGAACTCTTGAAAGAATATCTTGTGGTGTTTAAGAAATGCAGATCTGGAATACTTTGCTTATGATAACTAGACTAATTTTCTTCATGATCATTGTTAAAAGCTTGTGACTCATAATTAATTGCTTTTTCTGCAGGCCACAAGAGCAAAACAGCTCTACTTTGTTCTAAAGATGTTTGCCATGAAAGGATTTAATACTTTAAAGACTGCAGTTTTCATTATATGTGGTATTTCCATAGAATTTGAAGAAATGGTTATAATATTAGTTGTACTGAGCAATTTCAATTGTTCTTATTTGCTTTGTTTATAATATTTACTGCTAATTTTGATAAAAAGAAAAATACAGTGTGGGTTTTAATATTTTAGGTGCAACTGCTGGTGGTGCATTGCTGTTGTCACTGAGCCAGTAGTGTTGGGTTTTTTCCTCCAGCATTTCCCCTACCAGTGTCTAAGGAGTGCACGCCTCAAGGAGGAAAACATAATTGATATTGGATAGTGCCTCATAATGAACACTGACCAAACTGTAAGTACAGTCACAGTTTGTGACCCTTTAGGGTCAAAGGGGTCTGTCCAGGACTTTACCCCTGCATCTGCCAATCCATGTGGGAGAACATGCTTCACCTTATCTATGGTGAAGCATAGATATGGGATGGATAAATGTAAAAGGAAAGCAAGAGAAATTGTGTACTAGCCGGGCATCAACAGGGATATTGAAGGTGTGATGAGGAATTGTGAAACATATCTCAAACATCACTATAAGCAAACAAAATAGCCAATGCTGATAGCAGACCTCCCCACTGGGCGCTGGCTAAAGGTAGCCACTGATTTATTTTGGATGGAAATCACTTTCTTCTGGTGATTGACTACTATTCTATTTATCCAGAAGTTACAGTACATCAGCCCAGTCTGTCATCACACACATGAAGGCACTGTTTTATTAGAAGAGTAAGAACTTTACAGCCACCATTAATATTCTTGTTTTTATTAGCCTATCCAAGTAAAGTCAAATCACATTGTGAGCTATTTCCATCTCTATGTGGTCATTTGTCTAGTTTCAGCTCTCTCTCTCAAGCTTGATAAATAGTGACCACACAATGAGCTGTGCAAGGGTGCACGCAACAAACAACCCCGTTTGCCACTCATTGACAAAAACATGTGCTTCTACTTTGTGTCAGCAACGCTCACACACACTCAGTCAGGTGCACAGAGTAGGCAAGGATATCAGCATTTTTTTAAACTTGTTGAACTTAATATCAATGTCAGCAGTTTAGTCTTCTGCAAGTAGCAGCAGGAGTAACTCTCCTACTCCTTCTTGTGCAAACAGCTTAAATGTGTAATGCTCTGCCCTTGACAAACTTTGAAAAATGTAGTCACCACCAAATAAAAGTTCTTGACCTGGTTTGGATGTCAGAGAGGAAATACTCCCTCACCTCCTGGCTAAATAATACTAAGCTTGGTAAGGAAATACATACACGATGCGATAGTTAGAGAGGGCAATAAAAAGATGCAGTAGTCCATCATTGAAGGGATATATAAACAGTTCATGGAAGATACATAGGTAGACATAAGACATATTCTAGTATTTCAGTAGTTGTTAAATATTATTTGTTTGTTTCAATTGTCTTTACTCAATTCTACAGACTGACTGCTGTTACTAAAAGAAAGTATGGGTGCACCAATTTCAGTTTCCTATCGAATCTCCAATATTTAAAAAGCCTGACTGATTTTGGCTTGTACCAATTTGTTGCCATAAAGTTGCAAAGTTGGAAATGGTAGGCTGAGTATTGTTAAGTGCATACCCCTTTTGGACCCTTGTGATTGTAGAAAAAATTGGGTTGGTAAGATCACGTTCCCATGCAAGTATTCACCGACCATCGATCACCCAAAATTAAAGAAATTTGAGGCGATAAATCTATGCATCCTAAAAACGACCACTCCTCCCAACTCCCCCAAAATCAAGTCCCTCTGGGAAACAGTGACAATGCAACCTGTCAGACCACAGACTATTCCTCTGGCACTGTTCTAAGGATGATTATGTCCTAACTATGCTAAATTTGCTTAATTTTCTTATTTGGGTGGTGGTGAGCAATCTCCATTGAAAGGTCAGTGTCAGCAGTGGTTAGCACAATCGATAGAAAGAGGTACAGCTTGAAGGTCAAATGGTATAATGAGAAAGCTGTAATTGTAAATATTCATCTTTTGAGTACTTACCTTTGGGATGAGATTATCAATAACACATGCTCATAGATTGGGTTTTTCCATAAATGAAAAAGTTAATGACAGTATTGTGCATTGCATCATGTGTGCAACATAGAAAAGAGGTTGACAGGCTAAGCACAAAAACATCAGATTGCAAGTTCTGGGAAGAACTATAGTAGCCTAATTTTTGTACTCTTTCCATCTCTGCTGGCATGTTTATAAACAATTTTATCTTGTAGCAGCTGCAGTAACTTTGTATCTTCAGCATCACTGTATTTTCTTTTGAACAAGTTAGTTTTTGTTTACTGCACTTTTATCAAGTTTTGATTTTGTTTTAATTAAGATTTCACTGTCCCGCTGTGTTTTCCCGGTTTTAAATTAAAGTCTATAAATGAAGGATTTATTGTCCCAGTGTAGGTGGCAGTTTTTGTCTGTCGACCTTCTATATAAAATGCCCCAGTCCATAAATCAACCGTACCAATCCGATCAGCAAGCACCATCTTTTGGAAGATGTGTGTGCCAAGCACTTTCATTCAACACCAGTGAAATCTACGGTTACAAATTGATAAGCAGTTGTTCTGGAAGTGTGCCGTGTTGTTTTCATTGAGCAAAATAACATGAAACACAACTACATATTCTCCATTTGCTTTTTATTGAGACATTTTGTAAGATGACCACTGGAACAGGAGAGGCTCCAGCACAATTGCTCTTTTTTTCATTGAGGAATTGTAAGAGCATAATTGCTCTTACAACATCGCAAAATCATGTTAGAATGACCACATATAAAATAAAACTGAAAACTTGAAAACTTGCCTTGAGGAAGATTGCAAACCAAACAAAAAGGAAGCCAATCAATCCTAAAACAAATAGAAAAATCAAAAAAGAAATCAATGAGATCCTTAGGACAGAAATTGAGCAGAAATTGTTTCATAAATGAAACAAATGACTTTGTTTCACTTATGAAAGAAAGTCATTGTGATTTATGACAAAAAGCAACTAAGATGTTGGGAAGGCAACTGCTTATACGACAAAAATCAATGACAAGCAGAATTAGAGATGCAAATAGCAACCAGTTGTATTACAAACCAAATGATTTAGAGGATGATAGGAAAGAACAGATCTACAATATATGAGGTAGAAAACAGGTCAGATTTTAGACTTTATTGTCCCCAAGGGGAAATTCTCGTCCACAAACCAGACCCTGCGCTCTCTTCACCAAGTAGACAATAAATCCAACAAATAGGTTGAAAGGTTATGCACATGATCAGTATCATGGAACGGAGATACTGACAGATCCTGTCAGACTGGATAAATGCAGAAAAGGAGCTTAAGTAGACAGCAGCTCAACTGGAATAAGTCAACAATCAGCAGATTAATATTCCTGTGTTCATACCAACAAACACTTGGAGAGTCTTTAATAGTAGAATTATTTCATCAACTTCATTTCTGCCATCAACTTCCCATTGGATACTTAAGTTGGTTTTTGTATACAATTGGTGTAGAAATGGTCTTAGCTATACCTTATAAACTACAATGCATTATGATTTTACTTTACACAATTGTGTAATCAATCTGTAGACCTATATAAGCAACAAGGAAAAGATTCTTTGTTAAAGGACTTTTTCCACCTTTCAGGTAGAATCTTTTTTAGTCTATTTCATTTTTACTTGAATAGGTCATGTGTCTGCCTTTTTATTGGTGTTTAAAAAGGCAGACACATTCTCCCCAGGTGCCAAACAAGAGACGAGAAGTTTGAAAAGTGAAAGCTTTAGAGGAAATGACACAAACAAAATAAAGGCATTATGAAAGCAATAAATCTGAATTCAGTGACAAAGTGTGGCCTCATGTTGTTTTCAACCATCCAGAGGCAAACAAGCAGCATCTGGTGATAGGAAAACAGAAAAAAGACCTCACTACAAAGTTAATAACTCAAACAAACTACATTTTTTTGTTCAAGTTGTGTGAATGAAGTTAGAATATTTAATATGCAGCCTTAAAATATTCCTATATTTTAATGTGAAAATGTTGTCTCAATTCTTATTGTCTATAACTTCCCACCAGTGCTTTTACAAGCTTTTTAAATGTCAACCTGAGCTTTGACTGATATGCAAATTATTTGGTGGTGCAGTGGCTAAATGAGCAGACATTGAGGAAACCAGAGAAGGGCACTGGTTCCTGATTTAGGCTTAAGATGGAAGAACGTTTTAATCAGCTGTCTAGCTGACTGTTACCCTTTAACTGTTGATTCCAAAAGGTATGAGGGGGTTCTCCACAGTGCTGCCCTGGAAGCCTGGCATGCAGTGTAAGACCAGACAGAACTGAAACAAACATTCTACTGAGACTCAATGAACAATGAAAAAGTGAAAATCAAATTTCTGAGTCAACTGTTTTTACTCTTGACTAATCTCTTTAGTCAATAGTAAAAACCAGTCAATAAAAGTGAGTTTTTCAATGTTGGCTATTCTGCTTGGAGAGTTTATTCCACAGAATACACTGTAAAACAAATCTGAAAAATTTATGGTAAAAAAATAATAAAATACCAATAGTTACAGACTGTAACATCCAAAACATTATAGTGCCATATAACATTATATTTCCATAACTCAAGAAACATACATATCATGTAATTTTTGCAGTTATGAAATGTAGAAAACACAGAAATGTATTGTGAAAATCTCATAAATTGTGAAATTCACAGAAAAATACTGTAATATTGCGAACAGTTAATTACCCTGAAATTAACAGTACCAATTTGTCCAAAATTATACATTTTGCAGATTGTTATGTCTACAGTGTAAAACCCTAAGCCAGACTGTAAAGATCATTTTTACAGAGAACAAAATGTTGGTATGATATGTATGTATGTTAGGCTCTGCCTGCTTGCAATATATCGCAGCAGTCAAAAAGGTAGCGGGCTTAAGGTTAGCAATGAGGATTACGGCTCTGTTGACCGAACAGGCTCTTGTGGCGTGTCTCAAACAAACAAATCTACCGAAAGGATCCATAATAATTTATTATTTAAAATATCTTTCATCTTTAGCCAGATGCTGTTTCTCTTACAGGTATCACTTGTATTTAGGGTTTTTGCAATGCACTCTCCTCACCACTGTCTATTTACAGAGGAGATGGACTCACCTGACTGTTGCATCTGTCCCCCTCTCTGTTTTCACATAATGGTATGACTCTTAATCCTTACATGCGATTGGCCACAAGGCTCCCATACTAATAAAAACAAATTTGTGCCATGAGCAGAGCATTCAAAGGGAAAAAACATGGGGAGACATCTCTCTCACTCCTGCACTGCTGAGTTTGTAGATCCTCCCTTATAACAAAGAATGGCTCTCAGTAAGGAGCCGAGTCCCGTAGTTCCCTTCAAAGAGCTGGCTCAAAGAACCGAAAGGTTCAAGACCAACTAATCACTAAAAGGGTGAGACTTGACTATGGAGAAGAGGCTTAACACTCCGAAGCCTCCTGCAGTGTTTCCCATCCTGGTCCTCAAGGCACACTGCCCTGCATATTTTAGATGTTTCTTGATCTCTGCCTGATTCAGAGATCAGGCAGAGATCTCTGAATCAGGCAGAGATCTCTGCCTGATGCAGAACTGCAGGTGTTTGCTGCAGTTCAGCAAACACCTGTCAATTGAAATCACCTGGGGTGAAGCAGGAAACACCTAAAACACACAGGACAGTGTGCCTTCAGGACCAGGGTTGGGAAACACAGCCCAACAGGAAGTCCTCGACGGGTTTTTGCCATCGACAGTAACTCCTATCTGGAAAGTCAGGTTTCAACCAAACTTCTAACACTTGGACTTATACTGAAGGGGACCAAAGGTGATTTTGGAAGGCATACCTAATGCACTGCCTACTGTAGATGTGCAGGATGTATGTCAGCATTACTGATGGCACCAAGGTCATCACCCCCACAGTCACCACATGGCAGAGCGGTGCTGAGCTGCGAGCACCACCAGACATTGCTTCCAGAAGTCTGGTGAGTCTGCTAACTGGAAACTGTTTCAACCAAATCATAGAAGTTTGATTTCTTTTAATAAGTCTGCAAATGTTCCTTATTTGCAAGCAGCAAACAGCAATATGCCCAGGTTAATGGAGACCGTGGAGAGCGGCTTCAGCACCTAGGTTTGGTGATTCCGGAACAGACTAGCTTTAGTTCCCAGCTACCACTTTTAGTTTACTGTGACAAGTTACAATAAATACATTTAATGAATCACACATGCATCTTGTTTTATAAAAAAATCTGAAACCCAAACTTGCATGAATTTTTGAAAAATGAGTCCTAGTTTTAGTGATTAGACAAAAGCAGCACTGTGATCACAATGATGAATGCTGTAAGTTCTGTTCACCCAATAGTATTTTATCATGTTTGTTGTGTTGCAGAACATTCAACACAGATGGCTCCATATTATCATCTTGGTGTTTTGCTTTTATGCCCCATACAGCCATCTCTCTCTTTATGCTACCAGTGCTGAGAATCTCTTTTAGTAGACAATGTTCCACTTTTTCTTTTGCAGTGCCTTGGTATAAAACTGCCAATTTCCCTCTGTTTTCACTTAAAATGTTCTCTGCTGGAAATGAGAAGCATAAATCATGGTGAATGTCTGGCACCAACGTGCCCACTGTGTCACATCAGCTTGAATTTTTTACAACATGGAAGGAAAGTGGCGGGTCCATTGACAGTTTCTAGCCTGGGAGCCACTGTTAGTCAACCACTCATATCCATTTTTAATGAGCTCTCAACCATGATATAGTGTAATTTCACCTCTAGGTCCCACTGATGCTATTTACTTTTAACAAAAAACAGCACAGGGCTGGCCAAATTCTTCCCGATTGGAGCGTTTGTAAATTCCATCTGTTTATGACTTATACAAGGTAATATGCTTCTGTTTGGGTGTGTGTGTGTGTTTGGTTATAATAGCACTGATATTCTTGCATTTAAAGAGAAGTTTCTTTTTAAAGGATACCACATAGTTAGGCATAAAGTAAAAAGGCTGTGTTGAAGCTACAGTGACACCAGAAAGTACATACAATACATGTATTTGCTTTTACAGTTTTTTGTTACTTTTAGGGCATTTCTAAAACTGGTTTTCCTTTTTTTTAACTGTCACAGAGTAGCTCATTGCAAAAAATAAATAATGTTTTCTGACATTTTTCTAAATTTACAATCAATTATAACTTAATAGGTAAAACTATTCACAACCAGTGGCGGAGCTAGGCTTTTATTGCTGGGGGGACTGATGGGGGCCAAGCCTCTCTGTAAGGGGTCCACTGACTACGACAATGACAATACAGTAAGATACTATATATAAATAAAGATTGATGAAATGAGATTTGCACATGTAATTTGCAGTTTATTATTAATGCATGCCACACAAAGCATAAGTGGACATTAACTTCTAAATGACACCATTGTGACAAGACAAGACTTACAATGAGAATTCAGTGTCACACAGTTCACAATTACAATTTCTTAAAAAAGGTTATATGTTATGGAAACTGTTATTTGATAGATGCTATAAATGCTCTGTGTCACTGGGTGACATTTTGTTGGTTTTCATTCCAAATTGATAAGTTTTTTAGCAAATCATGAGGTTTTTCATCCCAAACCGAGCAGCTGTGGTCAACTTTACGATGGAGCTGCAGTCAACAGTGTGAAACATCGGAACTAGCTTGTGATGTGAATTTTATTTTTCATTTGGATTAAAAATACTAAAGTTTTTGCATGGCTATTGGTTTATGTCTTTTAACTGCTTGCAAAAATCCAAAAGGTTGCACATTTTAAAAACAAAGTGTAATTTTATTGATACAATCAGCTGATTTGGGCCTTTTTCATTATGGCACTTTGTTGCCATAATGAAGCAACCAATTTCTATAAGGCAAAATTAAATATCTGGGTTTATTTTTCTCCATCAGAGCCAGAACCTCGAGGTTCTTCATTGCTGAGTGTCTGCAAACATCAGCAGAGAGCTGACCACAGCTGCTGCTGCTCACATCCCACCCACAATAGCAAGGAACAGAAGAAATATTATAAAAGCTCACTAAATGGTGTAACGCATGGAGTGGCCAAACCGCACCTTAACCGATGCTTGTTTTTTGTTCAGTTCCTTTTTTCATCCAGTGGTTTGTTTTGTTACCACTGCGTTGACACTGGAGAAATTATGGAAGTTCTTCAATGAGTTGTTATCTTTTCTCTGAGCACAGGGTCACCATCTCCATCCGGAGAGAATCCACCAGTATGAAATATGTGAACTCTCCCAGATTTCAAGAGTTGAAATAATTAGACTAGAGAAAAGAAACTCACTTGAAGATCACAAACAGTGGCTTGCAAACATACAAACTTTTCCATTTGATGTGGATTTTATGTGAAAGGTCAACACAGAGTGGTATACAATTGTATACCACAATTATACATAATTATACATAATCCAAGACATTTTTTTGCAAATAAAAAACTGAAAATTGTAGTGTGAAAAGTATGGTGTTGTCTTTTACATAAATTCCAATGAAATATATTCAGTTTGTGGTTCCAATGAGACAAAATATGAAAAGGTTTAAGGCATATTAATACTTTTGAAAGCATCTGCAAGCTTTGTCACAGAAGGTAATTTGCAACTCCTGGTTTGTTCACTTGTCTTCAGTTCATTTAAGAATAGTAAAGCCCTACAAGTTATTGAAGTTTCTTTGCTACTTTTAAAAATAATAGCCTTGAGGTCATGTATGAATATAATCCACTTGGAAAAGTGACTTTTGGCATAAACAATGTTATCCGTTAGCAATTCATACCCATCTCCTCCCCCTTTAATGATTATAAAAATCTAATGTGATAATCAGCATCTGTTTGCCAACTTACTAACCCCCCTCAACAGCTCAGCACAGCTCATACTGCAAACATCACTTCTTACTAATTAGGTTTGTTTCTAAGGGATATGAAGTTTAGGAGGTACGTAGGCGTAAGTAACCTTCACAAAGCCCAGCTGATAGAACAAGACACGAGCCTCTATTGTATGAAACATGATGAGGAATTAGATGAGCTGTGTACGCAGAGGGGAGCTCACATCTATTTAAGTACACATACACCACCACTCATGCCCAAATGCACTTCTTAAGATCCACTTAAAAAGCTCCTGTGTATTACATCAAAATAATTCATATGGGGAAAATATTACACTTTTTGTTCTTTTTCCCCTTGTAGTGGTTTGGTAAATGATTTTGTAGTGACTATTTATTCAAAAATCAAAAAAATGTAAGACTTAAAGGTGATCAAAGCAAAAACGGTGCATCAAGCCAGTCACTTGATGCACCGTTTCTGGCTTAGTTTCAAAAAGATTAAAAAAGTCAAAAATACAGTTCTTTGTTGCTTTATTCCGTATTCAGGCAAACAAGTCACAGGCTTCACAGGATTCTGCTGCTTCTCCTGCTCTGATTCCTGCACCTGTTCTCTGACTGACAGAAAAACCATGTACATAATGAGCTACCTAAAACCTACCTGTTTATACTGTGAAACACCCATGTCTCAAACTGAAATTGATTAACTAATTAAGTGAATTATTAGCCAAAAACCTATTCCCAAAAATCTTAAATAACAAAAATTCTAATTATAAATCAACTAAAATGTAAGCAAATAAAAAAAAACTAAATAATCTAAATTCTAAGATTTAACTGAAAATGGAGAAATAGCTCCTACAGATTTAGATGTATCTAAATTATTTACCAATGACCTTCTCTTACACCCCTCCCTGTAAGGAGGGGTGTAAGAGAAGAGAGATTTTTGTGTGACTTTGTAGTTTTGCTGAGGCCGCTGGGCGGAGCAGTTGTTCTCACTTTTGGCTAACAGAGACAAGGCCCTGGGTTTGAATCCCAGCCATTGTGAATTTTGGGTGCTGCTCTTGTCCTTTACTTTGACTTCCTACCAATGTTAGGTAAAATGGCCACTCTAGCCATTAGACATGAGTGCGTCTGCATGTGTGTGCGTGTGAGGAATAGGAGTTAGTGTGAATAGGTCAACTTGAGGTGCTTAACTGTGAAAACATGGAGGTAGGTTCTCACAGGAAAGGCAGCTGCCAGGCCACTGGACTGCAGGCTCAGGCACCCCAGTCATGGAAGAAATAGTCCAAGAAGTTTCTGTGTGAGACACAACTAAGGAGCTTCTGTTGTAATTTCACTCTGCCTAATCCAGGCTGATGAACAGCACAACTCAAACTGCCAGGCATGAGTGTCATCAAACTCATGCCTGAGCACAAATAGAAAAAGAATCAACTGTAGGTGCCATTGCAGATGTCTGAGGACTGTAGGCAGCGGTAACATTGAAAAGCATGCCCTACTCTGATATTGTTCTGTGTCTGGCAATCCTTGTGTTTTATTTAAACTATTGATTTTGTCAATGCCCCACATACTAATTGCATTGCTGTGGGGGAATTTTTCTACCTTAAGTCAAGAGCACACATTTTCAGAAGCAGGACTTCATGTCTTTCTGCTCAAAACTTGTAATGCTTGTACTCAGTACTTGTTACATGTGCTTATTTTTCTTGATGTGCTACTTCTTTGTCCTGTCTACTTTATTATACTTTTTAGATTACTATTCAAAGAAACTCCTTCTAGCTTATAAACTATGGAGTACTTATACTTATCCAGCAACCCAGAACAGGAGCATCTAGCTTATGTACTTCACTCAACAGGAATCAAACCTATTAGTTAGAACAAAAAGATCCTGAGAAATTGTAGGATAGATCTTACCTGGCAGATCAAACTTCCTGTGTTAGAGCCTTGGAAACCAGGTATTTTTGTCAACCCTCAGGGCTAATGCTTTGGGTACACTTTCTTCCCCATCACTCCTGGCTCCATATTAAAAACATCCTATTTATTTCCACTGTATAACACGCAAATTTATGATACTTCATCATAATGTCAGAGAAAAGTAACTGTGTAAATGAAGCTAGTTACTACCCACATCTATGGCTACAGATAATCTGTTCCTGTCTACCAAAGCCTACAACGTAGGGACAATGTACCTTTTCGATTGAATCTTCTAAATTGTGGAATGAACCATCACTGCAAGTTAGACAGGCTTCCTCTATGTCTGTTTTTTTTTTTTATCTTGTCTTAAAACTTGTCTCTTTGCTCTGGCCTTTGACATTACAGGAGTTGATTTTATTTTATTTTGTGTTGTTTAATTTGTTTTGTATGGTTGCTCTTACGCCTGTTTTATGTATGCTAAAGTTTGTTTGAATTGTTTAATTTTTGCCATTTTTTTATTTCATTTTGATGTCGTTAAGCTACATATGGCAGGATTTAAAGGGAATGTCGAGTACATTTTAATAACCAATTAGGTTTGTGCTACATAACATTTTGCACTAAGTTTTTCTAACATAAGCTTTTTCATACCAATCAATTCTACAAACCCATTTTTTTCTAACAGCCTTGCTTGGAGTCAACAGTACTTAACAATAGAGCATAAAAACTCTGTTGGCTGATGATGATATACTATCCAAATCCTCCAACCTTCGTATGTGAAAATAATGGTTAGTGCAGGCAATTTCTCTAAAGGTTCCAAACATCTGAGTGTTGATTCAAGTGTGTGAACAATTTTTTGCTTCATCTTTACAGTTGTTTGATCACTAAATTAGGTCAGCAGTGAAGAGAAGAGATCCTTCAAACAACAGCAACAACAGGCAGCTGAGTCTGCTCTCTCAAGTTTAAATGTCATACTTCAGCAGTTCATATTTATCTGTCAAATTAGGACTTCATTTTATCCTGCTTGTAGACAGAAAGAGAGGGCAGAGAGTCTAAACACAGTGGGCTCATTAGTGCTTTACTTACATGTTTACTGTTTCTGAATACACCTAATTGGTAGAGTAAAATGTTTGTGATTAGCTCCCAGCTGAAAGGCCAGTTAACCACTTATGATCACTGCTTATCATAAGCAAGAACAAACTTATCTAGAAGTTTGTTCTGAGATCAGTCAAAAGTATCTCAGTGACAAAGGGATGCTTCTGCTTCATTTCAATTTACTTTTTTCTTCAAAAGACTAAACTTTTTGTTTCATGTCAGCTTTGTACTTAAATGTTATTTAATGTATTTCAACTTTGAGGCCTTAACTCGTAATAGTTTTTGTTCTTTTTACCTTATGTAGATTAAAACTTTTTTTTTTCATTTATATTCCAGATACATTATAACACATATAAAGATCTACCTCCAAACATTTTCTATGTGACTGTGAATTTCTGTGCTGACACCTCTTCACTTTCTACACTGCAGACTGCTCCATCAACGCCCCATGCTGCCACTTTCAGAAGTTCTCTGATGACTCTACCATAGTCGGCTTCATCACAGGAGGACGACTCAGAGTACAGAGAGTGGACTCAGGATTTTGTGAGCTGGTACCAGTCCTCTGATCAACATTGCTAAAACCAAGGAGCTGGTAGTGGATTTCTGCAAATTTTCAGTCCTGTCGCAGTAGAGTCTTGTCCAGAAACCGGAGTGCAGAATGCGTTCCAATTCCTTCCGTCACTCAGCATGAAGGTGTGTTTACCTTTAATCTTTTTGATGATTGCAGGAGGGGTAAACCTAGGATGACCTTTTGGAACGTGTAATGGATTCCGTATCCTCACTCTCTCTCCTATCTAGAAAGATACCCTTGCGCCATGCTTGGCATCAGTGTAGCATTTCATTTTGGTTTGATGTTTCAGGACTTCATGTTGTGCCCTGTCGTGCAGTGGAGATGTAGCAGGAGGCAAAGGGACTATGTTCAATTTAGTATGCATTTTCCTCCCAAAGAGAAGTTCATACGGAGAGGTAGATGTAGTTCCATGAGGTGTTGCACGGTATACTTGAAGCTATTCTGAGACAGTATCTTTCCACGGTGCAGACTGTTGGATTGCAGTTTGAATGCAAGTGCGGAGGGCACAATGAAACCTATCAATGGCACTGTTGGCAACTGGATAGTAGACAGATGTTCTGGTGTGAGATATTCCTCTATTCTGGAGGAATGATGAGAAGGCTCCAGATGTAAACTGAGTGCCATTGTCTGTAGCAATGTTCTCAGGGTTGCCATGATGACTGATAAGAATTGAATAACATAGTTCATAGTCACAGTATGTGAGAAAGCAAGTTCAAGCCATTTAGAATAATAATCAGTCAATGTAATAGCAAATCTGCAAGAAGGAATAGCTGTGTCAAATGGACCTACAATATCAAGTCCAAATTTTTTCCATGGCCCGTCTGGCAGTGGTACAGGCTGCAGAGCAGCAGGGCATGTTTGGGCAGTTTTATCATTTGACTGGCATATGACACATGACTTTATGGCATCCTGAACTTGTGAGTCCATTTTTGACCACCAGCAGAGGTCTCTCAAGCGCTGTTATGTGCACAATATTCCTTAATGGCTTTCATGTGCAAGTGTAATCAGAGTATGTCTGACAGAAAATGGTGCAATGAGTCTCATACCTCTGAGGATGTAGTTACCATGAGTGGAGAGTTCATTTCTGGTCTTGTAGTATGGAGCAAGTGTATCACTGACTGATTTAATGGAGGCAGGCCAGCCTTTTTCCATTTGTGCATGCAGATCTGTCAGTTCAAGACAGGAGAAGAAAGTTGAATCAAAGTCAGTAACAGGAAGAGAAGACAGAGTAGCAGAAATCTGAGCCACCATTTCTGGATCCAGGCCTGGTACAACATCTGATGTCGCAGGCAGAGGCAGGCGTGACAGGCAATCTGCTGTGTAGTTTTGAGAACCAGGTTGGTAAATGACATCATAATCAAAACACAGCAGGCGAGCTGACCATCGTGCAATGCGAAGTCCAGCTCGATTCATTCCTTTTGTGCTCAGAAGTGTGGTCAGAGCTTGATGGTGTGTTCGAAGGGTGAAGCATCAACCCCACAAATATGTTCTCAATTTCTCTGTAGCCCACACACACGCAAGTGCTTCCTTCTCAACAGTAGAGTACTTTTGTTCGGTTGCAGACAGTGTGCGAGAAGTGAAGGTCACACGCTTCCATGTTCCATCAGGCTGAACTTGGGCAAAGACAGCTCCTAGACCGTAATCACTGGCATCAGTAGATATCACAATACGCAGAGAAGGATTAAACAGTGCAAGAGCAGGGCTGTTCACCAGAAGCTGCTTAATTTCTTCAAAGCTTGTCTGTGCTTCTGCAGTCCATACATAGTTACTTGTCCCACTTCCACAAAAACGCATAGGTGCCACTATGGTTGCGAAATTGGGCAAGAACTTCGAGTACCAAGATACCAACCCCAGGTAGAATCTCAATGCAGCAGCATTGGTGGGTGGAGGAGCATTTAAAACAGCGTCAACATGTTCTTTGTCTGGGACATTGCCATCTGCACTTATGACATGGCCCAAAACACATAAAGATCTCCTACTGAAATGACATTTGTTTTCATTTAGCACAAGACCAGCAGTTTTGAGCTTTTGGAGGACAGCGTTCAGGTTGCTGTCATGCTTAGCAGGGGTTTTACCATAGATGATGAGGTCATCCAGGTAATTCTGGACACCTGGAAGATCTTGGAGAATCTCAGCCATCATCTTTTGAAATGGTAGTTGGTAGTATGCATTGGCTAGGCCAATTGTAGAAAACAGTGTTGCACCTTATAAACTGACAAACAATGCATCCACATGTGGTAGGGGATAGGAGTCTGTAATAACAGCGCTGTTTGGTTTACGGAGGTCTGCACACAATTGTATTCCTCCTGTTTTGTGTCCTGTTACTACGATTGGTGAAACCCGTGGCGATGCATCAATGCATTCAATGACTCCAGCTTTCAGGAGGCAGTTCAGTTCAGCTGAAACTGGAGCTCTCACTGCCTTAGGAAAGGCATCTAAGCTTTTGTCCTACAGGCTTAACAGTAGGATCTGGTCTTACTTTATGAACAAATGATTTCACACAGCCTACATCAGCAGCAGCAGAGGTAAGTGATGCAGGTGATGCGTTTGTTGTCATCACAGGAGCAGCAGGAGCAGTGCATGGTGGAAGAACAGCATTTCCAATTGTGCAAATGTCCAGTGGTTCCATCATGTCTCGGCCAAGAAGAAGAGTTCCCTGTTTTACAACAGAAAGAGTAGCTGGTGTAGCAATAGTTTCTCTACATCAGGAATACAAGTACAGGAATTGTTTTTTTAGTATAAGAAACTAAGCGAAGGTCAGGGGGGCGTAGCAGTGTTCTTCGAAATGTTCTTTGTAGGTTTGCTGCGGAAGTATTGAAACTGCAGAACCTGTACCAACAGTGAGTCTTAGAGTCTTGGTAGGTGAAGACTTTACCAAGTTGTGGTGCTTAATTCAATGTCACACTGTAGGATTTTTGATGCATGCAAAGTGTCTCTCAAATACAGCACTGTTAGATTTGGTAGCTGCACTTCACAGACCTGTCTTGTCTTAGATGAGCAGCAGACACAGGCAAAGTGACCAACTTTTTGGCAGAGGTTTCATGTAGGTTTAGCAGCTGGGCATTGGCGGATGTTAGCTAGGTGTTTGTTTGAATCACACCTAAAGCAGCTTTAGCAGAAGCCAATACAACAGAAGGTGCCTTGGTAGGTCGAAGAACAGAATTATTTTTCTTTGTAGCTGAGTATAAACGGGACTGTATGGCTTGGACATGGCCGTCGCTGTTAGCTGTTAACGCTTTAGCTTGGTAAGCTGCCAATTCCATTTGTGCTGCAAGAGTAACAGCTTTATCTAGAGACAAATCAGGTTCAAGCAGGAGTCTCTCTCTTATTCTGGAGTTGTGTTGAACCAACTGATCACGGATCATTTCTTCAGTCTTATCATCAAAGTCACATTTAGAAGCAAGGTCATGTAAGGCAGTCATGTACTGCTCAACGGTCTCGTGATTGTGTTCGCTTTCTGAAAACATGCCTTTCTACAACGATGTTGACTTTCGGTGTGAAGTGTTTTTCTAGAGCAGCAACAGCAGAAGAAAACATGTCACCTGTCTTTGTTAATGAGTAGAAAGTTTGTTGTCCTTAGGCTCCTAAGCAGTCCAGTAAAGTCGCTCTTTTTTGTGCATAAGGCCAAGCATTCCCTGCTGCATTAATCACCAGCATGTAATTGTCATGTTGAATGGTAGAGCCGGTTCTCCTGGGCAAGGCAAAAACAATGGCGGCAGGTGGACGTTAGCAGCCATGCTAATTCAGCAAGAAGAAAAACTTCAGCAGAAGAAAAGAAAAACATGCAGGATCTCTTGTAGTCAATTTGTAATGGTGTGGAAAACAAGACATGTTCTTGAATAACACTGTGCATTTATTTAACGTAACACATCAAGTACAACTAACTGAACGCTTTCTAAAATTATCTCTTACTCTTTCTACCATTTCTCATGTATTTTTGTCAGGGGCTCCACCTAATGGCGTGGAGTAGTATTGCACAACACAACATTGATGTAAGTTTTTGTCCTTTTCAAATTTTAGGTTTTACATGAGTTTTTTTTGGGGGGGGGTTTGTCTTACATTGCATGGAATATATTACTGTAGCCCAGCATGCTAGTGGTATCATAGAGGCTATCACTAGTATTTTAGCTAGTTTTAGCTTTTTAGCTAATTTTGGCTTTTACCTGGGTTTTTCACACTGCATGGATTATTTCTTGCCTTTCTGCAAGTCTTCAGCAGTTGGCTTCAAACACTTTTGCCATTTTCACCAAAAGCATTCAGCATTCACACTTGCATTTTCATAGGAAATTGTTAGGTTCTGGGTGGTTTTCTGGTGTTGTTTTGCACTTTTCTCCACTTACCACTAGAGGGAGTCCTGGAGGCTGCTGGGCGGAGGCTCGGCTTGGCATTACGTCACCCTCACACGGGGGATTGATTACCTCGTTACCTGATGCTTAAGAGAGGTGGAACTTCACTGCTTCAGCGCCAGAGTGTTGTCCAGCAATGGTACCTATTGCCCCTCCGAGTTTATCTCCAAGCATCTGAAGTCTGAATCTGCTTCAGTTTACTTGATTGCAATCAGTTCCTGTTACATCTGTTTCCCTCAGGAGAACCTGATCCTGATCTAGTGCAGACTCTTTGTGACGTCGCGGGAAATTACCCCGCTGATGCCTGAGCTTCCAAAACCTCCCATGACAGAAGATACTTACGTCAAGCCGAAGAATTCGACTGGCAGTTCCAGCTTCCTCTGAAACCTTCAAGTGCAAGCCTACCTGTCCACCCTCCGACACCGCCAATCCATTCAAACTCCGCCTTGCTCCTCCTCCACTTACCCACTTCCAAGCCCTCCTCTGAAAGTTACCCGAGACCAAAGAACCCTCAGTCCGTCAGAACCCCGCCAACACAGAATACAGCGCTCATCCTGTAAGTGCTTACCTGAACTACTGCAAGCACTCCGAATTCCCATGGACCTGAATTCACCATCTCCCCTGTTGTTCTCCTCAGTACACTGCCTGCTGCAGTCTGTCAGAAAATATTGTTCAATAGAAATTCAAACTATTCGCTTAATCTTTAATAAAAGAATGGCATGTGGAAAAACTGTTAATTGTCAACAAAGTGTTGACAATTAACATTAATGTTTGTGAATGTGTTTTTTGGGCTTTTATCAACAAATCCTCCGTAATGGCAATCATAAATTTAATTTGAGATTAAATATGACACAACCGTCTAAACATATTTTTCAGTTTCATAGGATGGAATCTTTTATTGATTTATTTTATTTAATTCATTAATCTTTTTGAATAGCACAATGTTCAAGGAATCACATCGTTTCAGTTTACATTTCTTGCCAGCAATTAAAAACAGAAAAAAAAATTTCAGTGTTGTGTTTTTTTTTCCTCTTTCTACATGAATGCCATCTGCAAAATTCATAAATGTTATACGATAAGGATTAAACTGTAGAATTACCGTATTCTTTGACTATGTCTCTTTAAACTCCTTGAACAGCTCAGTTTTACTGTCTTGTAATAACAAGAACATGTGATTTATTTGTATGTTACTTTGCAGATGAGCGTGATGAATACCCACCTACGCCTATTATGCACATATTTCAAATAGCCCCGTTACAAATACTGACACTTATCTAGTCCACTCGCACTGGAAAATACTGTGTATTGGGTCTCACAATTCACTTGGATCTGAAATAACTGTGTGAGGTTATTGCCTTCATAAGTCACATAAACCAGACAATGTTTCCATATGTTGCATAAAAATTACCAAAATATAGGCATAGCTAAAATCTCAATAGATTAATGTTTTGGTGGAAGCAATACACAAAAAGCATTTGATTCTCAGGCCTCTAGAATCTTTGGAAAGCCACGTACCCATTTGTTCTATTTTTGAAATGCATCCTAATAGTTCATAAAACGCTATGTATGTGTGTGTGTGGTCAGGCAGAGCAGCACGTATCATCATTTAATGATGGCACAGGTGCTGGAACATGTACAGTCGACAAAGATGAATGGGGTTCTTAAATCCCAGAATCTGCTGCTGTGTGACACCTCTGTCTCTGTCTTTTTCTTCCTACATGATATTGGAGTCTACAGTTAGTAAGCTGAAGCATCTGGGGTCCACTGGGGCCAGCAAAGGAAAGAGCTGAACTATAGGGGCTGTCATGGCTGCTTGTAGTGATTAATGTCTGGACTTTGGGGCCACTCTGTGTGATTATGGGACCTACAAGCTCTCATTTCTCTAATACTGTGAATTTAAATCTTTGGAAATGAAAGACAGACATTTTATCCTATGTAAAGGGAAAAAGCATATAGTCTGCTGTTTAACAGGTGACTGCATTTGAAAAGCCAACAACAAAAATGGATTACAGAATGTTATCAGAGTGTTGCTCCATTCTGTCCTAAGATTTCTCCATCTGTTTGCTTTTTTACCTGTTTTATTTGATCATTAGATTTTTTAATGCGTTAAAGGAAGAGGACTTATTAAAATTAACAGCAGAGCAATGGGTTTCAGCTGAGAAATGACAACCTTTATTCCTCTGGAATGTAAAGAGCCCTGTCCTGCCATTCACATTGATTGTAAGAATGACTGCTACTGGAGACACTCGATTTATTTTTTTCCTCTAGTATTCCCCATTGCAAGGGTGTAACTTTGTGTTGCAAGTTAGGGGGGGGGGGGCTTCCAGTAACCCGCAGTTACGGGAAGGCATTTTCTGTTTCTAGTGATAAGAGTAATGCCAAAACTTCCATTTGAATGCCAGACAGTTTTATTCAATAAATTAGGACATACATCCTGATTAGGCTTGTCAGATTAACAGAAAATAATCGAAAATAATCTTTTAGCGGGTATTAAACATACCATGAAATATAAATATGTTAAAATGGAAGTAATCTAATCAATCTATATAATGTCTTTCACTTGGTGATGGAACTGCTTACAAAGGAACATTTCAGTCATATTTCAATTTATGGAATGAGTCTGTGTATTTGCTCAATGCTTCCTTACAGTTAAACAGTTTCACAATTCAGTAATATTTTTTCTGAAGAATTATCACATAGTTGCCTTATATTGTTTGATTTTATCAAGTGCTAAAAACATCAACAACATGAGATTCTGGAACAATCAAAATGTTATTAAACATTTCGAAAGCAGAATAAGTAACTTCTGTGTAAACCAAATGAATCCTCATCACTGCAAACACTGCATTTTTCAATTATGTGATTCTGATTGACTTACACACAGCAGATGAGATATGATGTGTCTTTAATGTAGCAAAGAATAAAGACGCAAAACCTTTTTTGGGTTTGGTTGGAGCAGATGTTGAATAGAATGACCATCGATGTTACTGGATTCTATAAAACGTGGCTTAAAGCTGAGATCTTGATGTTTGGATATGTAAAATATATATTCTCTCTGCTAATAAATCTATAGTTTGGTTTCTGTCAGTTTTAGAAACAAGAAAGAACAAACTATTCTCTCTTGTAATGGCCCATAATTTCATTTTACTTAATAGGAGCCATGATTTAAAATTTAACAAACTTTGACTGCTATATACTTTATGAAATATTTCATCCTATTTGATAATTGCTCTGAATATTGCCATGTTCTATGAACAAATGATGCAATTTGTCCTGGAAAATAATACAACCTGGGTGGTTGTATTATTTTTTTCTCAGTGTCAGTTTAACGTTATTCGCAGACTCGTTGCCATGTTAAGGTGAGGTAAGGCAAGGTAATTTTATTTATATAGCACATTTTCAGCAACAAGGGCTGCACAGTGACGCAGTTGGTAGCACTGTTGCCTTGCATGTTCTCCCTGTGCATGCGTGGGTTCTCTCCGGGTACTCCGGCTTCCTCCCACAGTCCAAAGACATGACTGTCAGGTTAATTGGCCTCTCCAAATTGTCCCTAGGTGTGAGTGTGTGAGTGCATGGTTGTGCGTCCTCTCTGTCTCAGTGTTGCCCTGCGACAAACTGGTGACCTGACCAGGAATGTGGCTGGAGATAGGCACCAGCACCTCCTGACCCAACTAAGGGACAAGGGTGTAATGAAAATGGATGGATGGATGGATTTTCAGCAACAAGGCAATTCAAAATGCTTAACATGAATTAAAAGGAAATACAAGCAAAATAACAAACCAAAGGAAAGAAAAAGAAGAAAAAGAGCAAAAGAAGAAAAATAATCTAATACTGATCTAAAGTATGTAAGCTAGGTGCTCCTGTTCAGGGTTGCTAAGTATCCTCTGGTCTAATTCCATTTCTGGGTTGAGAGAACAAGAATCTGAAAAGTATTCTAACAATGTTGATCTACAAGTTTCCTCTGGGCTTCTGGTCTCTGCATCTAAATAGTGAGTACTCTACAGTTTCTGATAAAATAAGCTAAAGAGTGAGTAATCTATTCCTTTTCTGGGTTAAATAGGGAGTACTCCATAGTCTTTTACAAAATTAAACAAAAAGAGGAAATGACACATTAGGGTAAATGGCAACATTCAGATAAAACAAAGACATGAGTGAAGGCGGTGACATCACAGGGCCATGAAACCACGTTGCTTAGCCTCCCGGCAGAAGTCCAATAAGATGTTGTTATCAAGGAATGTCCTTGGGAGCGCTCAGCTCCACAGCTGCATGGATAACAGGAGGGGGTGACGTGGGAAGGCGCGTTATGTTTACATATCTTCAAGGAGATTGGAAATATGCAGCTCTTCCAAGGCAACACAGGGAAAGTCTGCTCCCTCCCGGCATGGGCAGGGAGGGAGCAGAGGAAAAAAGCGTCCGCCTTCGCCGAGAACAAGAGAAGAAAAAAACCATGGCAACCAATAAAACAGCCCATGGAGCGCAGAGCAAAAATTACATTCAAGTGCATCAGGAATTAACACTAAAAAAACCCACAAAAACATTTACCACACAAAAAAAGACATCAAACAGAACATTATGTCCGTTGCAGATTTATGTTTCTGAATTTCCATTTTGCGATCATTAGGAAGTGATCGCCTGAACACTCGCGGTGGTTGATTAGCTAAATTAAACACCTGAACTCCTGATTGTCTGTCAGAAAGTCTATGTAGGTCGCCTTGCTTTTGTGTTAATTGAACCGAAATACTCCGAACTGTGCAGCAAGAGTCCATGTTAAGGTCATGAAAGTTAAGCTAGCATAACTAACCTACTCTCCACTTTCTTTATATATAGTTTTTAATTAAAACCTTTTACTGACCTGTGAAATGTGATTCCTTGGACCTTTTTATCTTGCTATCGTAGTGTTGACAATTTATATCAAAACTTTGCATCCCCTTCTGAGATTCTTTGCTTGATTGTGTCATTTCCCCGACTACTAATATTCCTGACTCAATGTAAAGCAACAGTGCCTGTGTCCAACTGCCAAGGTGCTCAGTAAGTCACGTGATGTCCAGTCCACTAGATCACTGAGCGGACTTGCCATTTACATTTCACAAAGGAATTTTAAAAACCATTAACTAACTGTTAATGCTTTGAATAGAACATGCAGCTGCTGCCGAGTTACATGGATGCAGGCACATAAAGAAAAAGAAAGGAGCAGGAAATACTGGTGGGGACTGTCCCCATTAGGCCAAAGTTGGTGGGGACATGTCCACACCAATCCTTCAGGAAGTTACGCCTATGCCCCATTCATTAGAGGAAGGAGGGATACTAGTAGAATATTAGTACTAGCATTTAGCAGAAGTTATCGTCCTCCAGCTGTTGGAATTATTGTCTTGTTATCATTCTTGCAGTTGATAATATTACTTTAGATTATTATTCTTACATTAGTAATCTTATGTTAATATAGATTATTGTGATTTTCATTTAGTAGTGTTGGCCTTTTACTGTGTGTGTTAAAACGTTTGTCTGCTGTGTTGAAAACTTTTAACCCACTGACTAAATGTTTCTGCAGCATGATAATTCCTTCCCCTTCTTTGGAAAGAAAAGGGAAGGGAAAAGGAAACAGAAAAGAACACATTAGCAAAAGAAAAACAAAATCTGTACATAAACAAACAATATCAAGTTTCTGGAAATTCTTTGGTAACACTTTATTTGAAGGGGTGTGAATAAGACTTTTATGACACTGGACACTGGTCGAAAGGCATTACCCTCACCCCTGGCCTTCGATCTCCCCAAATTGCTTCGCTCGTTGCCCTCCTGCCTTCCCAGGACTCTCCACCGGCCCCCCTTCCTACAACCCCTCTGCCGCCTCTGGTCAGTGGGAAGAGGTCCTGCAAATCCTCAGCTCAACCGGCCAAGCGACGCAGAGGCCGCCCCTCCTCCTCCCCGGCGGCTCAGCATGCTCGAGCTCCTTCCTTTTGTTCCGCCCCAAACCTCACCCTTCATTCTCTGGATTTGACCCAGAAAACTCCCGGTCCTTCATCGGATCTCCAATGTTCAGCCTCCCCTCCTCCAGATCAGACGCACCTCCTCGCTTCCACGCTCACCACTTCCGTGGACTCTCTGCTCTCCTGCTCCAAAACACTGCTGGCCTCACCTCCACGTCATCAGCTTCCACCACTGCTGCTTTCGTAACTCTTCAACTCGCCCTTCATTCTCCTTCCTCGGCCTTCACCCTCGCCAATGCTCGTCCTGCGCCCCCTCTTGGTAAGTCTATCTCTCCTCTTTTCTTTTTCATCCACCGGACTCAGCTCATGAATTCCCCCCCGTTTTTATCCACCTTTTCTATATCAGGCTCTACTTATACGCCTGTATATTCAAATATCTCTCCCCGGGTTCGTTCCACGATGCTTCAGGGGCAGTACATAAATCTGGATTCCATTCTCCTGCCCTCCCCTGAAGTTGACCAGCAAGTCACTGCAACTGAACACTTCTCAGCCATTCTCAAAACTTCTGATCCCCGCCTCTCTAAGGACCTCTCCATTGCCAATTCCTAGCAGCATTCAGCATTTTCAGGGATGTTATTTGTTCCGTTTGCCCCGAACGTAGAGTTTAATTAGATGCGTATCTCGCTATCATTGCTGACCTTCACATCCAATATGGCAGGTCACTATTTTATCAATACCATACAGCCTTTGCCTCCAAAACAGCTGCAGTTCTCTCCTGTTCCGGGCAGTGTCTCAACTGGTCCATTTTAGATATGGAAATTCTTATCATGCTCACCCAAGCAGTTGTTTGCCACCTATCCGGAACCTCTGGTTACCAAAGTGCTTTCTGCTCATCACTCCCCTTCAAATCTAACTCTGCCGCAGCTCTTCTCCTATCCCACCCCGATTGCTCTTTCGTTAATTTCTTCATATCTGGTCTTTCTCAGGGTTTCCTGATCGCTGTTCCCCAGACTCCTCACATTTCCAATCTTCAATCCGCGTTCCACGAACTGGCAATTGTTTCCCAGCTACTTCAGAAAGACGTGTCCAAAGGCTATATTATCAGCCCTTTCAGATCCCCCCCCCCATTCTCCTTTTACTGTATCAACCCCCTCGGAATCGCTACTCGCAAATATTCAGGGAAAAAAATGCTGGATCTTAGATCTTTCACCTCCTCACTCCAGTCCCCACCCTAGTATTAATAGTCTCATCCCAAAGCCTTTTCTCTCTTTTTTATGCCTCTGTAGATCGGGCTATTTCGGTCATCAAAACTGGCGGGCGGGGCACCTGTTTGGCTAAAGCCGACATTGCAGACGCTTTTAAGTTTAGCCGTCCTCACATCTCGTTAAACGCCACCCCATAACATCACAGTCCTTCATTTACCAGCACCTCACCATTTTACGCCTCTCACATCCCCTGCCGGTCTTCATCTTTCAGCATCTCGCCATTAATGCTCCGTGGCATCCCTGATCAAAAGCATCTCATCCTCCGTGGCGAGATGCTTTTGATCAGCATCTCGCCATCAAAAGCTTCATGGCATTCCTGCTGGCCTTCATCTACCAGCATATCTCATCTAATGTCCTACAACGCCCCCTGCTGGCCTTCATCTGCCAGCATCCCACAATTTTATGCCTTTGGAGTCCTCTGCTGGCCTTCTAGCACCAGCATCTCGCCATCAAACGCTTCACGGTGTCCCCCGCCTGCCTTCATCTACCAGCATCTCACAGTTTAATGCCTTGTAATGCCCCGGCTGGCCTTCATCTACCAGCATCTCTCTATTTTACGCCTTCAAGGTGCCCTACTGGCCCTCATCTTCCAGCATCCCACTATTTTATGCCCTTTGGTGTCCCCTACTAGCCTTTTCTACCAACATTCCACTATTTGCGCCTCACAGCATCTCCTGCTGGCCTTCATCAACCAGCATCCCACTATCTACACCTCACGGTGTCCCCTGCTGGCCTTCATCCACCAGCATCCTACCATCTAACGCCTTGCGGCATCCCTGTTTGCCGCTATCTATTCCACTCCTTATCATGACCCCAGGCAACCTCTTCTTCACAACTCCTCACTGACACCTTCACCTTTTCATCGCCTCTGTCAGTCCCTTAAATTTCACCCTGCAAACCCCCTACAATGTACCTCTCAGTCTTTGGCCCGGGCCTCAGCCCTCACTTTTGGGGAACTACATTCCTATGCAGCATCAGAAATGTTTATCGAGCTTATCGCAGTTCCAGCTCGATGTTCCTGGCCGGGGCCTGAACGCCAAAGAACTTTAACATTTACTCGTCAATAAACTTTTTTTGTTAATTGCCTTCTTTCTCAGTTTGAGTCTCTCCAGATTGAAATGAAGCCTAGGCACAAATTCAAACTGGAAGACTCTCGCCCATCTGCATCACAAATCAGCGCCACCCCTCATCTCCTTGGACCTATCTTCGCTGGACCAAGCCTCGTCATGGCCAATCATCAACTGAACTCCAGTTGATAAGGACCTTTATCCACGGTTCCCTCCGCTTACCAGCCGCGATCAACCCACCTCCGCCCCATCTCCATCTTCCGCTCCCAGCTCTTCAGGATACCATCCTTCTTCGACCTCAGACACCAGTACAGGCCCCAGGAGAACTGCATTCCTATGCAGCATCAGGAATGTTCATCGAGCTTATCGCAGTTCCAGCTCGACGTCCTCGGCTGGGGCCTGAATGCCAAAGAACTTTTAACGTTTACTTGTCAAACGTTTTTTTAATTGCCTTCTTTCAATGTCTGAGTCTCTCCAGATTCAAATAAGGATTAGTCTCAACTATTTTTACAAATCAGTTTAGATTTCATTCTTTAAAACTTCTATGCTTTGAACTAAGGAAGAGTCTCAGCTATTACAAATCTGCAAGCTGGAAACTTACTTCCTCCTCTTCCAGGAAGCTGTTCCAGTTTCATGACTCTCTCTTTCTGACTATGATTTCTTATGATTAGTTAGAAAAAGGAAGTAGAATTAAAGCAAAGTTTGCAAGAGACAAAAACAACACACACAACCAGATTGATTTTATTGAAGTCTAAGTCTACTGTTGTGTCTTGATGTCACTTGTGTGATTAATTTTAAAAGTAACTTTATTTATTGTTACTGTTAAACTAAAACTTACAGCATGGGGAAGTGGAATGATCTCGGGTTTTCTTGACAGTTGTTATTCAGAATATATCATTTAATGTATAGTTTTAGGCACGAGCAATGTTCCCTCTAATTTTTCATATGTCTGGGCATACACACAAGCTCCGTGAGTACACTGAGGATGGCTGTGAGCAACATCACACAACAGCTGATGTTGTGTGATGTAATTTGCGATGGTCCCAGATATATATAAATATGAGACCATAGCAAGTTACAAGGCTTATTAAAAGAATCAGATTACAGCAGCAACTTCCATTCAGTCTACGTTTTTCCCTCTGAAACCTCGCTTGCTATTTTGGCTTCGCTGCATGTTTTGCAAAGCAAACCTTTCTCACTTGAAAAAGAAAAAATCTCCCCCACTTTCACCACTTGTTCTTCTATTTGCACAAGCTCCCACAGCCATTCCATCTTAAAAGAAGCGCATTTCTTTTTTACTTTGGCTAGATGAGCGGATGTCCCACTGCCCGTTCACTTAGCCATGATAAGGTCTGAGGGGCCGTAGTTTTTGTCCTAAACGGCCCCTCATAATGAGGTGTTAGCTTCCGCGTCTCCTAACTCCGCCGCACTATTCCTACCTCGCAAATCTGCAAGGTGCCACAGAGCATATAGGCAAGGCACGTACACATAATAGTATCCGATGATTGGCTGCGTAACGCAAGTGAACCATATAGTATTATTGGCTGGGCACCCGTGACTCACTGAGTTAGATCGTTATGTTATTGGTCCATAGTCAAAATATATGTCAGAGCTCAGTGTAGAGTTTAAGTTGGATTTTATTTTATGAGCTGCATAGATTTTATTGTGCGCTGAGAATGTGCGAGCAATGCGCGATTGCGCAAGCGCGCAGCTTAAGGGGAACATTGGGCATGAGTGTATCTTTTCACTTAATGAGCATTCGAAATTATTTCCAACCAGATACTTTGGCTTATGTAAGTTTGCAAGAAGTTTATTAGTTGTCTAAAACGTAAGTTATTAACTCAGCTGGTGGATGTTGATTCCTGCTTCCAATACCCCACTTACCTTTGGTCAAAGAGAAAGAAGCCTGGTGCCTGGTCCTCATTAGTCACATTTGTCCACCCCACTCTCTGCCATTTGTCCTTAGCATAAAATTGTTCTTCATGTGGCTAAAGTCGGCAAAGCAAAGAACACAAGCACCATGTCACATCAGCCAAGTTGCTAAATAAAGCACATACATGATAACTTTGACTAACATATTAGCTTTTAATTTGCTAGATTAAAATTGGAGGGAAAAATCTATTTGCCTGCCTTTAAAATATGTTTAAGATTAAGGGCTAACGTTACAGTAATAGAGTTTAATAACTTTAGCTAACATTAACTTACAGCAAGGTAGCATTGGCTTGAATTGCTCATAGTTAACATAAAGGAAGAGAACATAGTCAATGTTGTTTTCTCAAAGAAAATGTAAAGTTAATAAGACACATATCTCATATTTATTAGGTGACATACTTCGGCTTCTTTTTAAACACAAGGTCTGGCCATTATACCTTGTATTAGGTAGGCCCCACAAGATGATAAGAGCCTTAAATAATGTTTCAAATGCAAAGTTCATAAGTGTTTTGTAGACATCTTTGCTGTAAAACGTTAGGATCAATTAATTTAAGACTAAACAAAATGGCAGAGCAATACAATATTACCACATAAAGCTACATAATTTTAAAGTGTAATCGGTACTACTTTCTTGGTTATTGTCAAGTTGTCATAACAAAGACTGTGAGGGGAGAGCTGGCTGCAGAAAGGAAAGAAGAATAGTGTCAGGAAATCCGGAACAAGGGAGCCAAATGTGGAGTAGTGACAAATGGCTACAATCTGTCAGATGGTAATTCTGTAAAAATACTGAACAGATAGTGCCGGATCCAAAGCAAACTCTTTGGTGAATGAAGCAAATGGCTAAAAAGTATAACTCAGGTTACAATTAACTGTTTATAACATTATGACATATATATGTAGGAATATCCTGATAAAGACTTTACACACCTGAAGTGCTAAACTTTTGGAAAATTAGTGTCATGCCCGTACTTGAATCTAGGCACTAGTTTAAAAGGACACATAGCCTTTTAAAGTCTGTCATTACATCAGACTATACTTGCTTTTTTTTAGTCAATTAGGATAAGGATTAGATTATGAGTACTAGGGCTGTTGGAAAAGAATATTCTGGTAATCGAGTACTCTATCGATTATTGTTACGATTAAGTGAGTACTCAAAAAATCTCTCTCTCTCTTTTCTGTTTATCCGCTCACCTGTATAAAGCAGCACTTTTCCCACCATTCGCTTTGAAATGGTTATCACATAGTTCCACCCCAACATCAATGCTCAGGTAGTCAGTACACCACTCCACATACACAACCATGGAGTGAGAAGGTATAAAAACCCATGGAAAGAGGAACAAACTTGTTCTAGTCTCCCGTGCCGAAGCAACGACAACATGCAGCTGGACAAGAAGCAGAGGACCGCACCCTGGAGCCAAAAGGGAGTGAAGACTTCGCACGTTTAGATGGGGATAGAATCAACTGACCCTCAACCCTGATTCCGGATTCGACTGCTACTCTGCGCTCTACCCAAAGATCTTAAGTTTGCCGCAACGGACTTGGTGAATGGACAAAAATCACTAGAAGAAAAGAACTGAGTTTTGAAGGACGACTACTGGTTCTGCTCTGTTTCCATTCCAAGGAGGATTTTGCCTAACAAAGTCAAGATCTTGACCAATGACTACACAATCTTCTGTTGCCAAGATTATTCACCACCTGGGTATAAGTTGAACTGCATCCCAAAGCCTCTCTTAGTTAAATTAGCAATACAGTTTAGGGAAAGATGATAGGAAGTCATGAGTAGGATTTTTATTACTCTTAAGTAAAATTTCTAATTTCTGAACTGATTGAATTTGTTGTTGCTTGCCCCTGCTAAAGCTTGTGTTGGAGATATAACTTTGAGTAGAGTAATTTAGTAGCAGTTAATCTTAGTGTAGATGAAATTCTGATATTTGAGCTAGTATAAAACTTAGGTTAGAGGTGAGAACATATAATAGTTCTAATAACCATAGTCTAATTTGTAGGATAGTTTCCTTGGTTACTAATAGCATGTTTGGACTAAAATAGTTGGTACATCTGCTGTTTAAGATAAGAGGGTCACTTCTGGAATAGGGTCAGGGTTTATGTTTGGAGGTCTGTCTCGGTGGGGTAGTGGAACACTGGGATGACATTCTAGTGAACTCTCCAGGCATGACCTTTGGTCTTCTCTTTGTCTAAAAAGAGGAAATCCTTAGCTCTGGAACTGATTAGGCCTCAGATGGGTAATCAGTAATTTTTGACAGCTTAACTTAGTAACCTGAAGCTCTTTGTTAGCCAAAGAAGGACAGAACAC
>CAEGAE010057794.1:0-14320 GCA_903067095.1 Girardinus metallicus
ACCATCCCAGAGACTTCACCCAACCAGAGGCCACCCTGCAAACAGAAGGCTCCGTACAACCAGAGGAGACCAAGAAAAGACAGACTTTCAAACAGCCATGGAGGTCCGAGGAGAGATGGACCTCCACTCAACCAGGGAGGTCCGAGGAAAGATGGACCTCCATTCAACCAGGGAGGTCCGAGGAAAGATGGACCTCCATTCAACCAGGGAGGTCCGAGGAAAGATGGACCTCCACTCAACCAGGGAGGTCCGAGGAAAGATGGACCTCCACTCAACCAGGGAGGTCCGAGGAAAAACTGACCTCCATGCGACCAACCTCTACAGGTTGCATGGAGGGCCTTCATGTTGGCATTGGCATGAAGGCCCATCTATGTCCGGCTCGGCCTTTACGCCGACCCACACCCAGGTGGCACTAGCCTAGGTCACTACAGAGACCCAGATTTTGCCAACACTGGGCCTTATGAAAATTCAAAATTTTCTCAAAAATTAATTGATTAATTGGTCTCTCTAAATTGTCCTAAAGTGTGAATGCGTGTGCGCATGGATAAGTGTGTTAGACGATGGATGGATGAGTATTTCTTAAAAGTGTCTGACAGTAGTATATGAAACAGAGAATCTGTGAAAAGTCCTCTGGCTCTGCTGCTGTCCAGAAACAACCAATCAGAACCAAAAGGCAAACTTTTGGTTCTGATTGGTTTCTAATGTGTTGAATGTATCTCAGAACATTCAACACATTAAACTACTAGTGTACTGCAGCTATGCAATTGGCAGAAAAACAACCTAACATTATAAGATCAATATTTATAGAATGATTTAGAAAACAAAAGTCTATATAGGTTTGACAAAAACTATTTTGACCTATATTAGAACTTTGCATTGATTTCCCTTCACTTTAGTAGCTGCAATTTTTCTTAACCCAGACATTTTCCCTAACCCTAACCAATGCTGGTCTATTTCCAACCCTAACATTAACTAAAACTTAATTCACATCTTGCCTCTAAACGTTACCCCTGACCCAAAACAATGAGTCCATCATATTAGGAACAGATTTTGGTCCTAATATGATGGAACCTAATATGACACTATACATATAATGGTGCGTTCACAACAAAAGCGTTTTGACCGAAAGGAATTTTTTTTTTTTTATTAACTTTTATTTAAAGTTCCCATGTTCAAATGAGGGGTGGAGTTTTCTGGATAGAGTCAAGGTTTAGGTGCAATCTTTTTTTGGGGACTACGAGGAGTGGAAAGTCTACATAGTCCCCACTTGGTGTCTGAGGGGTTGGCCTCAGCAGATTCAGCAAGAATTTATTTTTGATATGGCAATCCCCTCTCACTTTCAAAGCAACAATCTGCTGAATGCAAATACAACCAGGGCCGGAGTATGCCAGGGCTGTGCCCTGAAGTGTTCTAAGGCCTTCAAGTTGCTGCACTCTGACGAGACCCAAACGAATAAGACATGAATGAAATGGCTCTTCATGCGATACATTTAGTCGAAGAAATTCTAAATGGACAAAATATGACGAAAAAATACTTTGGTGAGTCAAGATTTTGCACAATTTAAAGCAAAGGTTCTGTCGGTGAAATGTAACTATGCCATAGATACATGAAATAATTATTTTCACAACCATTTTTTCTTATGAACAATCATAAATGTTTTGTGGAGAATTTGTTTTAATTATTCCCTTATCTGTGTTTGTATCTGAGGCAAACACTGCTTTGTTTGCTGAACACCAGCAAGAAATACGAGTGACAATGGAGACATTTTACTTCTTCTTTTCTTTTTCTGGTTACCTTTGTCCTTTCTTCTGTCAATACCACACTTTTATCTTATGATGAAACAGGTAAATATTGAGAGGAAATAGTAAACAATGTCAGACTAAAAAAAGGATATCCCTCTACTGTCACAGGCATATCAACTTTCTTTTGGAAATGTCAGTGTTGTCTGGATGACAAGATTTTATTTTGTTTGTTGGTTTTTCAGCCTTATTCTAAGTTTTGTCAGTTCTTTTGTCTCTTGATGTATTCATAGTTAGCATGACTTCTGACATTGTAAGGTTAGTTTTGGCTAGATATGTAATGTAAGAAACAAACAAAAAGAAAGAAAATAAAAGAAAAAAACATGAGTGCAAAACATTTCTATCGTTAGATCTAACTCTATCATTGGAGTTGCCTGACTCACTGGGAAGAGTAGTTGTCCGCAAACTGAAAGTTGTGGGTTAGTGTCTCCATCCCTGGTCGGTAGCAAAAGTTGCCTACTGACCTGAGTTCCGGTGTATGAATATGTGAGTATGACTGGGTGAATATGGCTCTCATGTGAAGTGCTTTCAATAATGAGAAATATATTCAGACCATTTCGGAATAAATAAACCTTATTTTACATGTTATATATGCCATGGGTAACACAGGTGACATTGAAACATTCTTTCTTAGTTCTTTAAAATTGTCAGTGATGAAACGAAATCATAGTTAGGATGCATACAGAATCTGAAAGAATAATTTATAACTAACATGAACTAACACTAATAATGCACTGTTTCATTTACAAATTACTCTGACAGGAGAGAAAAACTATGTGTGAAATTCATATTACAAGATTTTTTTTTTTCTTTAACCTTGATTTTCTTTTTCCTAACTTTTATAATCAGATGGTTTTTCATTTATACTCTACGCTTGGCACGTTTGTTACTTTACAATTACACTTAGATGAGAACAACAGGCCTGACATAGGCTTCCGCTTTCTGCCCAAGGACACCTACTGGGTACCAAACCACCGATCGACAAAATGATAACTCTTTCCACCAGGGAACGACTGCCTCCCCCTCCAAAAAAAAATGTGTTTGACTAGTCTGTATTGCAGCATTTTTTGTGTAGATCAGATAAAAGTGGATATGAGAGAAACTCACAGTGACTGAGGCAGAGAAAAGAGAAAGAGGCAGTGAAAAAGATGAGATTTGCGATCTCATCTGTTCACCCAAGGGCCTCTCTCCAGAATAGCTTTTCACCGTCGTCAATCATCTCTGTGGAGACACCTTAAAACTGACATGATTGAAGGTGCATTGGATGCATCCTAAAAATGCCTGTTGTACACACTGAGAGACGTAAAGACTGCTAACCTTATGTTGGATCTGACCTCAAGATAGAAGGTGTGTATAATAATTTTATTTGATATTAATGAGAGGAAAAATACTGAATAAAGCCTTTTCACTCCTGTTCTTATTTTTAACATACACTCCCAATAAAGGAAAAAAACAACAACAACTGCATGATGAAATTAATTAAGTCTAATTGTTTTTACAAACTTTCTAAGAAAGTTCTCATATTTTAAATTCTTCAGTCTGCATGTGTGATGTAAAACGCAAATAACTTCTGAGAATCTAAAAAAAAAACAAAAGATGTTTTTGTGTATCTCTTGCAAATTGCTGTGTTAAATGGATTTTCATTTGGAAATGAAAATCGGCTAAATGAATTGAACAGGTGGTTTTGCTGCTAGTTCTGCGACCTGCAAAGGGAATATGCACTGCTTTCAAACCTTTCAATTATGTTTCAACGGCAGGAGATGAGACTGGCATTTAAAAAGAAAAGCTCTTCATGATTTATTTCATCAGATTTTTGTATCACTTGAGACATGTTCCTTATCACTTCTTGTAATTTCCAGCAGATGCGGTTGTTTCTAGTTTTTAGAAGTGTGGTTATTTGTTGAGTTAGATGGAAGTGTTTGCTTCTTTATTTCTATTTGCAACTCTGCCGCTGATCTGTGCATACTTAGCTTTGACGCTGCTCATTTCATGCTAATTTTACACGCCGCTCTCAATATCTTTGGTTCTCCGAAGCAGCACCTCAGATAATGTTGCCAAGGGGAAGCAGCAGTGCTTTTCTCTCAAATTTACAATGGAACTGAAATTGGGAATTTGTGATATTCACACAAAAACATTGACTTTGTTGTCTTTCAGCCACTTTGTAGCTACATTGGCAATATGTTTAGGGTCATTTTCTATTTGTCCAACCCATTTGTTGGACAAATAGAGGCTTCGCATCGATTTATTCCCGTTTAAAACGAGAACATTTTCAGCGCAGCAGCTCCTGGGTTCCGGCTTCCCACAAACACCTTAACCAACCAAAAGAACAAACAAGTGACCACGTTGGCACGGTAAACTCGATAAATGTCACCAACGTGGGAATGTAATAGCCAGTACAGTGCTGTGCTAAACTTAAAACAGTTAAACAACAATATATTTACAACTTATGAGTTTAGCAAGCATACTTTTCAGGACATTTTGAACATTTTAATACACAAACAGAAGGCAGCTCTGTACGCTTACCTCTCCCCAGCGCAGCTTGGCGCAGGGCAGGGGGAATACGCAGGATGTGACATGGAAACAGGAAGCAAAATAAATAAAAGCTTCTCCACCAAAATAAAATGCAATTCAAAAACCAAGAAAAACAAATATACATAAATAATGAGGATGGAATTGGGGTGAAATATAAACACTTTCACACACTTGCCACAGTAGGACCCAAAAATAAAAGCAGTATAAAACAGAAATAACCCGCTGCAGTGCAAAGTTTGGCAAGGTATTTTCAGAAGGTTCATCAGAAAAATAAAATTAAAAAAAATTAAATTAACTCAGCTACACATTCCAGCACCTTTCCTGGGATGCTCATTCATATTTCATTGACAAGCTTTGCCATTAATAAGCTTTAATCACAATTTTCAGCAAGACTGAGCTTCTTTTGCCACAATAATGACCCTTTTTCAATCTGATGTCAATTAAATATTACTGAACCTTTGCAACATAATTATTTATGGCTTATAATTACTCTCTAGACAGGCAATCACATAAGAAAATCAAACAGATTTTACGGCATAGCCTTTTTTACTCATTTATCATCATTTTCTCGAGGTACCACATGGATCAAAACTGCTGCTGAGACTTTCTGCTATGAAACATTACAATTAAGGAGTTTGATTTATTGTGTCCGAAGAGTGCCAAAGTTTTCAGGGTTTTATTTGTAAAATTTCTAAATCATGTTCTTTTTTTCCCATTTGAAGAATATGCATGATTTTGTACTACCCCCCAAAGGTTTGTGTTTTTTAATGTGGAAAAGTTCAGATGGGTAAGAATTCTTTAGAGAGGCACTGAAGCTCTAACAGTTATTGAAACTCTAAGAAAGTTACCTTTGTTTTTGAAAGCATGTAACAGTGAGGTGGTTTCTTTAGGCTCTGTGGACTGAAGGATTGAAAAAACAAGAAGAAAAAAAAAAAGACAATATCCAGAGACGGCCAAAGCTGTTTACCCAGCTACCATCTGGGAAACAGGATGAACAGGCTGCGGCGGAGATACAGTAGTAACTGCGGCCATGCAAGCAGACTCAGGAGCAGATTTATTCTCCATGCTGTCAAAAGTATTGAATTTTTCCTTTTCACTCTGCTTAAAAAAAAAATTGGTTGTCTTTTCTTTTGGCTTGTTTGCTCATTCGTTTGTGACTTTACTTTTTATTCTGTGTGTTGAAGAAAAGGACAATATCTGTCATTTTTCTGAACAAATCTTATTTCGGTTATCAGAACAGCAATTTAAAAAAGTCCAATCGAAGACATTTATTAGGTACAAGAACTAAGTTGAGAATAATTTTGTAAATTAGGCCTTTATATGAAAGAGATTTAAAAAAAAAAACAAAAAAAAAAACGTATATGTAGCTCTCCTTAATTTATGAATACTGTCTTTTGTGTCTGAATCTGTTAACATATTTAAAAAATCCGTGAACTTTAGTAGGAATTCATCGCACACACTATTAAGGAAAACTAACTACATTTTCTTTGGTCACATTTATAGATAATTTTTAGATTCATGCATCATTTTCATTCAACTTCACAATTATGCACCAATTTGTGATGTTTTGTTACCCACAACAAATATCTAAGCTGGTGAGAGTAATGTGGCAAAATGTGGAAAAAGTTCAATAAAAATAAATATTTTTGCAAGGGGCCATAGCAATGACCAGAACGGAAATTGAATCTGAGTCCAGAAAATACATTCACAATATATATTGAAAACTATGACAAGAGGCAGAAATCCAAGAAAGTCAAAAAGGAATCAACGTAACATAAACAAATACAAAATTAACTTTACAGCAACATGTCGCTTAAGGGCACATGCACTGAAAATACTGACAATTGATGCACTACTTATATTTTATGGGAAGAAGTGAGTAAAAAATGTTCTGTTGTGCTGAAAGGATTTGAAGATGCCCTTGTAAGTCTCTCATCTAGCTTCGTTTATTCTCACCTTCCAGCAAACAAACAGATTCGAAGCAATGCTCTGTTTTCTCATAGTTTGATCAGAGCAATTCAGGGTCAGTGGGGCAGGATGGAAGCAATACACCAGGTGTATCATTAACGTTGAAATAGTCCTCCAAAGGATGAAACACTGTGCTTTCTCTGCATTTTTTTCTTTTCCAAGACCAGTTCTCTTCATCACCCATGGGATTTTTAAGGGAGTAAGATCTGTTCTTCTAAAATAAGGCAAAGTTCCGTCTTTTGGCTGAAGGCCTTTGCAGCACTTACTTTGTCAGCATAATTCACTGTCATTTTAACAGGCACTTTAATGGTGCTTCCGAGGCCAATTCTCAACAATCGCTTTCCTTCAGTCATCTAGAAAGACACAAAAAGTAGCCATGTAGCGCTAAAGAACAATATGCTAAAGGCATTTATCCTTTTGAAGAAGAAAAATCCCTTTCTCCCCCTTTATTGGCTGTCTGTCTTCTTGAAAATAACTGGGTGTCATCAATGACATTTCTGAAAGTGCATAATAAAAATAGGATTGCACAGAGAGCTACAATTTTCTCATGTTAATTCTTTGTGCCTTGCACAAGTAAGAATTTGCAGGTTTTTTTATTTCTTGTAAATAACTGGTACCCTTGAATATTGTGATGCTCAGTTACGTTTCATTTGCACAAACAGAATTATAATCCTTTTAGAAACACTTTATTATGCACACCTTGTCTGTGCAAGGTAGTCTCTGTTTGCATCCAGCGCAGCATTAGATGTTTTTGGCCTAGATTCAACAAGATGTTAGAAATAGCATTACGTAGTTGCTGCCATTTTATTGGCTGCACATTCACCACATCCAGTAACACATTTCTTTTGTATTAGATTGAGTTCTATTGACTGTGATGACTATCTTAGTGAACTCATTATCAATTTAAAAAAAAAGACACAGTTTGAGATGATTTGAGCTTTGTGAAATTGTGTGTTATCCTGCTGGAAATAGCCGTCAGACCATGCTGTGATCATAACTGGATGAAAACTGGGGGCAATACTCCATATCTGTGGCCTGTGTTGAAAGGCAACAGGAAGGCTGGGGCCTTTAAGCAATGCTCATCATGTGTGAGAAGAGATTGCTCCCACCACAACAGTTGATACAGAGCAGGATGGGTCAATGCTTTGTTGTTGTATATGCTAAATTTTGAACTTGACATCTGGATGTGGCAGAAAAAATTAGACTCTTCAAACCAGGCAGCCATTTCCCTAATCTGCTGTTTAAAATTTTTATTGAGCCTCTGAATTGTGATCTATTGCTGTTGTTATCCATCTGGTTCAGGGTTTGAAGTATGCATAATTTTATTTTAGCAAGTTTTTAGATTATATTGTGTTTAATTCTATCATTTCAAACCACCCTTCATGCTCTCTTTTGACCTCTGACAATCAGGCATATTCCTCCATAAAACGTTTTATTGTTTGGTACACTTCCTGTCAATCGAAACAATGGTTGTGCATTAAAGCCAATTGATTATTAGTTTCAGAAATACTCTGCATGATCAAGGCTGACTATTTCCCTGTTTTATGTTTGGAGTAAACATCAGCAAGTTGTGGTAATCAAATCTAGCTGCCTAAATGCATTGAGTTGCTGCCTGACTAATTATTAGTGTTAAATTAGCTGTCAATAAGGTGTATAAAATAAAGTGTGTGGTGGTTTTAGAATATCAGTATGAAATTCTTTCACAGAGCAGGATGCATGGAAAAAATCTCAACAAATGAGACAAAAACCAAAAAGAAATGCAAATCCTGTCAAAATGTGTTAATATTAAAGATCGATTTAAGTTGGGCCAGCATCCTCATTGCACCCCACCAAGAATGCTTGCTCTTAAATTAATTTTTAAAGTAGCTTGTGCCCTGGTTGAAAATACTGAATTAAATAAGAGAAATTCCCCAAAGAAACTTGTTTACAACTCTCATCTGAAGATGGATTTCACTTCAGATTAAATAAAGCATGAGTAGCTCAGGGCTGAAAGATAATTTTTTTTTCTTTGTCATTTTTCTAACTAGAGGTTGTATATTTTTTGTTGCTAATTCAAAGCTAACATGAGAGCAAGACTGTTTATTTGATATTTAATTAAAGCAGCAAAATTTTCTGAGAGGTGAGTTTTCTGAAGGGGTGAAAGGAGTTTGACCTCTTTTCTGTTTTGTATCCTACAAGTGGTTCCATTCTAGTTAATATGTGGCATGACTGGAGAAACACCACCTTCAGTCTGAGATACACTTGCAGGGATTTCTTCATTATGTTTCCAGGGTGATCTGTAGCCTCTTTTATGAAGCAGTACCGTTAAAAAGTCCCCAAAATAAGCCCCTCGCTAGGCCACCTGGTGACGGCAGCCATGTGCATACCGGTACTGCTCACAGGTGAGCTTTCAAAAGTTATGGTTTTGTGATAGATCCAAATAAGACATGCACTGGGTCACAGCTGGGTCACTATTTCAAGGGGTATGCCGTGTTGCATCACACCAAATGTCGTCTTTCAGATGCTCGACATGCGTATGTGGTCAAAGTGTGCTTGACTTCAGCCTTGGATGGATTTATCATAAGCATAACCCTCTGAGACCACCACAGGTGTGAAAAGGACTGGATGGTTGAAAATAACAAGGCCACATTTTCTTTGATTTGGGCCAGATTCCATAAATTGCATAATATGGACACTGAAAACCTCTCTTATGTAAAGTGAAATACATTGTGAGCAATTTTCATTTTTTTTGTGAAAAAGGCCAAGGTTAAAGTGTAGACGTAAATGTGAGCAGGTCAACAATAGCCAGTAGTTACAAAAATGTATATATAGTGACAGAAATCAAACCTTTTCCTTCAGTGAAATTATTATTTCTTTGCCTAAGCTCGACCAGGCGTGGCAGGAGATATTTGACAACTTCTCTCTTTTTCTTTTTTTTGTTTTGTTTCCTGTACTTTATCACGACAGATGCACAAAAAAAAAAGTCTCACCAGTCCCATAAGGGCATGGTTGTTTGCCATGCCCTTATGGGTTTAGGCAAACAGGTAACTTGACAGTTGATAACCACATGTACGGCCTGGACTGGGGGAAATCGGCCTTATGAGTTCAGAGAAGAACTGTAGACTAAAAAGAAAATAGCAGCAAAAGCCTAAGATAAAAAGAACAAAAGTAGCCTTGAAGAAGGCTGTAATGAAATTGAAGAAGGAGATCAGTGTCATTACTCATTTGAAAGCTGCACACAGAAGAGTTCAAAGTCTTTTAGGAGATTTCAGCAAACTGAACAAGGTATTACTAAATGGCAGATTGTAATCTGTTCATATAGACCAAAGGACACACAAAGGAGAAGAATGTTGCTGTGAGAAAAGTGGTTTGGCTGGTTGATGAAACAAAGCTGAGCTGAGCAGCAAGTCTAGGTTGGGAAAATTTTGACAAGAAAGGTATTGTGAGGATTGCAAGTTTCAAGACATTCTCAATGTCTTGAAACTTGGCGATTATGTCCCAATCACTCCTCTCCTTTAACAGCCCTGCTACAATCTTTGTGAATATGTCATTAAATTATTAAACCAATATTTTCTTCAAAAACCTTTTCAGCAATTTCTGCATTGCGTCTTCCTAGATACACACTGCCATCAATTTCAGAGAATCCAGCTTCTTCATAATACAACTTGTTTACAAATTCAGCATATTGCCAAAGGCAACCTTATATTGTCAAAGGTTTTGGATCACTTGGCTTCGTACAAATATGAATTTGAGTGACTTATTTTTAATGTTTCAGCTTTAATGTTGTTGGCACACCCTTTGTAGCTATAACACCTCCAACTCTTTTGTGAAGGTTATCCACAAGGTTAAAGAGAATGCTTATTGGATTTTTTTTTTTTTTACCAGAAATGTCATTCTGAAGTCATCCACTTATGTTGTATAGGAATGGCTGGCATGCAATTTCTGCTCTAATTCATCCCAAAAAAGATCAAACAGGTGATGGTTGAACTATGTGAAAAGAAGTTCTTCAACACCAAGTTCATTTATTCATTTATTTATGGTTCCTTTCACTGAAACTAAGGGGTACGGTCCATCTCCTGAAAAACCACGCAATGTTTCCCTCTGTACAAAACTTTATACTTCACATGTTAAAGTCAATGTGAAGTCCACTGGCAATGTGCTTTACACCATCTGATGCTTAGCATTGCACTTGGTGATTTAAGAGTTGCACACAATGTTCTAACACTAATCTGAAGGTCGCATAAAGATTACAGGGATGTAGTTATAGACTCTGCAGAAAGCTGGCAAAATCTGCGCCTCTGTTTCTTTGATTTCACATCACCTACCGCAGACTAAACCTATCAAAATGCTTACATAAGTTTTGTTACAAAAATAAAGTAGGAATAATTGTTGTGTTGATGTTTATGCATAACGGGTGCAAATTGTTGATAGTAACTTTGCTTCTTAAGCACTTTATGAGGCCATCCTACATTGTTTTAAATATGTAACAGCTTCTTCAGGCGCTATATGTTGTCATACAAATAAATCCACCCAAACCTTTTGCTATGCTAAGAATTTTTAATAAAGGCAGCTAGTCAATCGAAACTAAACTTGCATAAACTTACCCGTTTATGGGTGTCTTGAATTCTTTGTCAATAGTGATTGTTGATGCTATTATTCTGCTTGAGCTTCCATTCTAACTGCCTGACTGTGAAGTTGCTCATGTAGTAGTCTGTTTTCTGTTTTGGTTAAGAGGAGCTGTGGAAAGTGACCTCCACGGTATTTTTTACACAAACCCCCCTGTGGCTCGAAGCCCTCTGTTCCAGCTGGAACTCAGCACTGTGCGACAGATGCCACATTAAAAAAAGCCCTTCCTCTGCCATCATTGTGCTTCCAAAATCCCCTCACTGTCACTTTGCTTCAATCTCTCAGCAGAACATGCACTGGACTGTATGTGTAGCCATTAGTACCCATTAACCACTCAGGTCAGGGTCTCAAAGACTCAGGTTGTTTGAGTCATGTTGGATATGTATTTGTGTTTAAACAAATTCTCCCCAAAGTATCTCTCTGAAGTGCTGATGTTTTCCCTCATCTCATGTAGGCTGAAATGAACCATGCATCTCTTGGATGTAATGGGGGGATAATTTAGTTTCAGTGCTGTTATGTTTCATCTGAGATCTGCTTAACATTATACAATTAGATTTTATTACAAAACAATAACACTGTGCTCTGGTAACATTATAGAAAGCTTTAGAAAGTAGGTTTTTTTTTTTCCCCCAGCTAATCCAAACTACTTTCCAATGAAATATCCTCAATAAAATACCTTTTCCTCTTAAAATGATAAAATACCATGTGTTTATCTAGCAGATTTTCTGCAGCTTGAGTGTAGCCATGACACTTGACCAAATACTTTGTAAACATCTAATCTTAAACCTTTTGTAGGTGGTTGAAGCTGCAGAATGTCCTGTAGTCAAGCTTTATGGGCATGGAAAGCTTTTGAAATCTGAAAGCAGTCTTTTCTCCAAGGATATTTATACTTTTAAGTCATACTGGCCGACAGCAGCAAAAGACCAGGGAACAAAAACTAGCTGGGGAAATGGATAGAATTTTCTGCATTTAGCAAGAAAGTAAAACATCAAAACAAAAGAAAAACTCTTTTCACGTATATTGGGCACATTTAAAAATATTTTCTTTGTTGTGAACTTTTTTATTACATCCTTTTCAGCTAACACATCTAGCACATTTCTGACGATTTATTTTAGTTAAACTTTTCAGTTATTTCAAAGGGTTTCAAATGCCATTCACTCTAACAAGCCTCACAGATCCTGCACCATCCTAGATATTAATTTATATCAATATTTTTCTTCAAAAACCTTTTCAGCAGTTTCTGCATTGCGTCTTCCTGGATACACACTGCCATCAATTTCAGAGAATCCAGCTTCTTCATAATACAACATGTATTATGAAGACAGTTACTCCCCAGGTTAATTTATGACTTGCAAGTTTTCAGTAGTTACAGAATGTGCTTTTATTGTTCATTCTGTAATGTCAACAAAGAAATAAAATTTGACCAACCACACATTTCCAGGTAAAACGCAAATAATCTAAAACCATTCTAGATGGTCATAGGAGGACAAAAAAGTTTTTTTCCCAAAGTGTTGTTTTGCTTTATTCCTACAAATCCCTAAAGTAAGACTAGACAACTAAGACTCATAGACATCGAGGTTTCAGATATAAAGTCCTCTCCAGCAGTTGCCTTACTGTATATTGTGATGATTGTAATCTAGTCTACAGTTTTCTTTATTTTAATAATTGATCTACTAGCAAAAATTGCCTTGTCATTTCTTGGAGTGTTTCCAGACCAGCAATACTTGCCGAGAGAACCTGTCTTCAATGAGAGTTACACAAGTCTCCACCAAAACGCCAATCTCAAAAAGACAAAAACCCAATATCTATAATATAATATAACTAAACATCTTATAAAGCAAACCAAACATCACCTTCTCAATCTCATTACCCAGCAGTGTCAAAATCTCCTGAATTTAACAACTCACAATGAAGTCTTAATTTAGCTCCACTAATCAATTCAGTCTCTGCTCTGTCTCCAGAAAATCACTGGCTGCTGTGTTAATCACTGGAATCCAAAATAAGTAACCTTAACTATATTGTAACTTTTCTCTGTTTTGAGCTGAACAGCCAAACTGAAATGGTCGCAATTGCAGTTACCGTTTAATGACTGCTCTGACTGTAGAAAGTGTAGGCAAGTAGCTGCTTTTGCAGCAGATTTGTTGTGACTCGCCTGACACAACAAATCTGCCTCACTTGAATTACATTGTATTTTTTTTTTTTTTCCATCTTGAGCATTCATCAAGAGAACATGTCCTCAGTGTGACTACAGAGGACAGGGAGTCATGGATTGTTAATTAAAAATTCCTAAAACTATATTTTACACTTAAAATTTTGTTTCCAATAGTTTTGGCCAAATTAAAATTTCTAAAATTAATGTTAGTTTTTCCTAATTTGTTTTGTGTGAAGTTCAATTAAAGTTGATTTTATAGGCCTTTTCCACATCTTTATTAGGTGAACCCAAAAACCTGGAGGATGCTGTAGGTGACCAGGAATAACCTTCTAAAAGTCCAACTAAAGGTAGGCAACAGCAAAAGTCAATTTTAAGCACTCCTGCCGTTTCTGATTCTTTGTGTCATAGGCAGTGTTTTCACTAAGAGTTATTTGTCAGTAACAGTCAGTCATATCCTATTACTAGCCAACAAACCAGACTAATGCCCAGAGAAGCCATGCAACCTGATTACGCATGCCCCTGCAGTTCAAAACAGATGCTCTTCACTAGCTCTGGCAGCATGGAAGAGCCTTAGGCAGGCTGCTATTTTGGGTAAATTAGTAAAGACAACAGTTGCTCCCCAGGTTGATGCTGCCATGCTGAGGTGCAGTGCAAGGCGACAGAGTGGAAAACATAGACTCAGCCTGGGCAGCACAGCCCTGCAGGCATTTGTCATTTGGAAACTCTCCAGCTGACAGGTGGCGACTGTGGCCGACTGCTCCCCATGTATCTTATACAGGTAATTAGCCATTCAGCTCAGACATGCAGGGTAAGAGTACAATCAATGAAAGATATGTGTATAATCAAGACAAGTATACAGAGGACATGTTTTTGGTGTGCAGTTCTTTTCTGTGTACAATATATTAGTAGGAACTTGATCGAAAGGCATTAGGGTGCAATTATTATACAACAAAATTGACAAAAGAGAAGAATTTTTTTTCATTCTTGTTTAAACTTTCACCTTGAAGTTTCTCTCATTATTGTCATGTTAAGTTAGTATAACAATGTGTTTAACATACAGAGCACACATGATAAACAGTATGAGGTAAAGTGTTGCAGTAAAATCTGCCATTGACTGATATTAACCTATCACTGCTATTTTGCATTTAACATAAATGCTTATATATTTTTGGTTTAGTTTCCAAAATATTTTACTGTTGTTGATATCGGTATCTACAAAATGAACAAATACTATTCATTTTGTACAGTAATATATATATATATA
>CAEGAE010057796.1:0-31172 GCA_903067095.1 Girardinus metallicus
TATGCTTTGAAATAAGGAATAATCAACTATTTTTATAAATCTGCAAGCTGGAAACTTACTTCCTCCTTTTTCAGGAAGCCTGCTTTTCCTGTTTCATGACTGTCTTTCTGCCTAACTATGATTTCTTATGATTAGATAGAAAAGAGAAGAAGAATTAAAGTAATGCTTGCAGGAGACAAAAACAACACACACAACCAGATTGATTTTATTGAAGTCTAAGTCTACTGTTGGGTCTTGATGTCACTTGTGTGATTAATTGTAAAGATAACTTTATTTATTGTTACTGTTAAACTAAAATCTCCAGCATGGGGAAGTGGGATGAGCTCGGGTTTTCTTGACAATTCTTACACTGAATAAAATCAAGTAACTTTTTAATTGAATGAATAAAATAAATGTAGACTTCTGCTTTCAGAGTTTGTGGAAGAGGATAGAACAAATTCTTTTTTTAAAGTTATCATTGGAGCTTTAAACCAACTGTCTTTCATGTTTTGACGGAGTTTAGGTTAAAAGATACACATTAAGGCAACACCAAGGATTGTGTTGTTACAAACCTTCTTAGACTTTAGAGGCACTGTCATGTTGCTTCAGAGTAGTTGTGGGCACCACTTATTTAAAAGTTAGCTGTGCTAATCCTAAAGCACTAATCAATAACATTATTTCCGCTAAAGTGCTAAGCCAACATGGTATTTAGCGGAAGCTAATGTTAGTGCATTATAGGACTGATTTCCACCATATTGGTATACTTATGTCAGTAGTACATGTTGTACTATGATATCATATCATCCACAGTCAGATTTGTAATTACACACCTCCCTGTACAGTTTATGTTTCAGGAAGTGATTCTTTGGACAGACCTTTCACTTATTGTTTCATTTTTTTATAGCTGTTAGGTTTTGCTAACTCTTTTGGCAGGACTACAGTAGAATTTAAGCTTTTTACTGTAGAACAATGATGCATTCTGGGAACAGAATAAACATCACCCACTTCAAAATAAGAGCATGAATGTAAACAACTAAATAAAACTTCAACACATATTGAACTTTCCTCAACTGAAAGTTTACAAAACAGCCAAGAAGCTAAGTGTGCTAAATGTTTGTAAAGTTATCCAAAAACGCTAACATGTGAAAAATTAGCTCTGCTATTAGCATATTAGGGTGCCCACCACTGTTTCAGATTGTAACTGCGGTGGAAAAAACACAAGTTACGGCTGTGAGACACCATGGTTTAATCCCAACTTCTCTTCCATAGTTTGCTCCAAAAGTAAAAGTATTGGTTGGATAAATTTATTTAAAGTTTGATTATGTGAAGTTACTTGTTTCAGTAAAGAGTTAGAAAGTGTATTTCCTCTGACAGAAGCATCAGTTTAGTTTTATTGTTCCGTTTCTTTTCAATCACATATCGTTCCATGTTTTTTCCATTTGTAGATAAGAAGTCTCACCTTACTGAGCCAAAGCCATAGAAATGCTTTTCCAGACTGATAGATGTGAATAGCTTTTTCATCTGTTCTTCAATTTCTGTAGATCGGCGCATGTTGTGTTGTGTTTTGAGATCTTTTTGCCTGCTCCATGTTGTCAGACATTTTGTTTTTAAGTGAGAACTTGATTCTACAGATTCTCTAGTAAGTGGTGATGTGGCTTGTGAAATTGCAACCTAGCTTATCAAAAAATGTGGTTCATCCCAATTTATTTAACTGAACTGAATTGAACTGTTTTCTCTTTACTCTGGATATTTTTGTTTGACATTGAAGTTTGATTATCTGAAACTGCTGAAACATACAAAAACAAAACACTCTTTGTGTAACAGAAAATTTCAGACTATAAAGTGGTTTATCAGTCTTTTGTGCTTTGCAAAGACACTTTTTTTTCTCCTGCCTTTTCTCTGTAAAAGTTGCTAATAATGCTGTAAAACCATGTGAGTTCAGCTTTAAGATCCCTCTGGAGAGGGGATTAGCCCCATGTTTTATTTTCAACATGTCATACTTATCTAATATTCAGTGATATTGATGAAACAGACCCCATCCAGACTATCACTTAATAAATAATGGCTGCTTGATTGTCTTAAACTCATCAGCTGATCGTTGCAGTTTTATATTGTCACTATAAATCGTAAGTAATTACAAACATGACGCCAAGTGAAAATGTTGTTGGAAACTTTTTCTGGAGTTATGAAAGCAGTATGAACAAGCAGCTCCTTGACATAATGGGATTCTGCAAAGCCCCCTGCAGGGCTGGAGGAGTCATGACGCCATGGGCTTCCTTCACCTCCAGCCAGTTTGGCATCTGCTGCCCAGCAGAGACCGGGAACACGGATATTGACAAGCTTTACAAACACAGTACTGCTTTTTAAATAGAACATAACAAATGTCAAAAATAACACTGGATGCTTAAGGCACGTTTCACACATTAGTAAGAAACTGTCCTCTTAGTAAGTTCAATAAAAATAAGTTTTTAATGCCACACCTTCTGTTATGGCTTAAATGTATTAAATTCATGATTTAAAAAAAATATTTGGTTTTAAATATATAAGCCACAGATGCAGCTATGATGACAAATAGGGAAAAAGATTAAATGGAGCCGTAACTAATATCTTCAACTAAAGTAAGAATGGGACAAGAGCTTTAGTTAATCTCACAAGTTGTACATTTTCTTTCTCAATGGTTTTACATTGTTACAAAAAATTTATTTAGAAATACTAAAAGTGTTATTTTCCATATTTCTTCAACATTTTTTTATATTTAATAAATATATTTATATATACAATCTATTCCACATTTTTTATGTTTATGTATACAATATTATAAAATGTTTTTAAAAAATGATGACAGAAATGTACAGTAGAAAATCACATTTTTGAATACCTTTTAAAAATGTCAGAGGTTTTAAAGTTCATTCATGATTGTGCTAATAAAGGTCTTAAAAAGTCTTAAATTTGATTTTAGCATTATGTGTCCAAGAGTCTTACTGATGTGTTTTTGTTGTTTTGGAATTGTTGTTTTTTTTTCTGTTTATTATTATTATTTTTTTTAAAGCTGTTTTAGTTTCAGGCATAATCTGCTAAAAGTCTTTCTCTGTCTTAACATTATTCACAGGTTTTTACCTGGTCAAGTTCTCAGTTTATCTCTGAAATTAAGATTTTATTCTTTATTTTATTAAGTTTGAAGTTCATTCCTCCTTGATTTATTTCCACACTTAACATTTAAAGACGGGAGGTGAAAAAATAAGAACCGCCAAGAGGAGTTATGGTATTGGTGAATATTCTGACTTCTAGATGTTTTTTCCCCTCAGGCTACAAAAAAAGTCACTGCATAACACATTTCCCACAATGCCTTGCTCGCTGGTCTTTCAGAGTCTACATCCTAGTTTTAATATGGTGGGATTCCTCAGAAATGTCTGAAGTCCCCCAGCCAATGCGGCTTTGAAAACTTTTTATAACCGTTTCCACAAGCTGCCTTGCATTCAGGCGGAGGAAGTCACGCAGTTAAGAAGTGCTGACGGGGTGACGGCGGCTGAAGCAGCCTCATCTCCTCAAACTCAAAGAGTGACGAAAAATGAGCTGACACTTGAATCAACTTTAATGGACTTCATAACTTCTTAAGCATCGTGAAGTAAACTTAATTTTGCTCTTTTTTTAAGCTCTGACTCAGCCTTTTCTCACTTATCTAGTCCGCATGTTCTCTTGTTCAGCCTCTGGGGCTTTCATGTGCTGTCTGTGCTCTCAATCTGCCTGAAGCGTTTGCCTCCGGCATTTGATCCCTCTATCATCTGAGGATGGGATCTGTCCTTTACATGCTAAGCACATTATTTTGCTTTATTCACTTAAAAAGATATATAATAAATAGTTAGAGATATTTATCACTGTTGCAGTGTTCTAAATAATGCAGGGAAAACTATAAATATTTAGGTTTATGTTTTGAAAAAGGTGGCTTAGAGATACGGATCAGCAGGACATCAAGCTTCATTTGGCTATAAGTTAACTTGCTATACTTCATAGACACAAAGATTCAACTCAAACTTAAAGGATATCACATCAGGACTCTTATAGACACATTGCAGCATGTCGTCATGTGCGCAAGATCCTGCCCTGAGCTCCCTGCTGAAGGGCAAAAAACTGCTTGCCGACGATGACTACCTTTGGCTTTAGCTGGCAAGTTGTCAACATAATACGCTAAATCTTAAATCTATATACAAAGGAGAAAGGGATGCATTGTTTTCTACTAATTGTCAATGCTACAACAACTAGATAACAAGTTTAATTTATAGCGAAGGAGACAGAAATAGGTCAGTTACGCTAGCTTGACTTTGACAACCTTTGCACGTAGATGTGCTGCAGAATTCGGTGTATTTTAATTCGGTTTCAAGAAAACCTAAACCTACTCTGACAGATCATCAGTAGATCAATTTGCTTAATTGAGCTAATCAGCCACTGCTGTGTACAGATGATCCCTTGTTAATAATTGCAAGATAAACATCAAACCTGAAAACATAAAACTGTTACAGTGTTGAATACTGATACAATAGCGGAGTTGTTGTCAACCAATTGCTATGGTAATAGGTTTGTGTGTAACGTAGCTGACACAGAGAACGAGGAAAAAGAAGAATATGAGTGGATTTGAGTTATTCTTCAATAATTTTTCTGAGTTTTCTCCACCTTTGCTGTGGCCCCATTGCACTAAATGAATAGCTCCATGTACAGGTTTCATTTTGCTAACAGATCTGTTCTACTGCGACAGGGTGGCTATGGATGGCAAGTTAAAGATGGCATGCATGAAATCTCCTAATATAAGCAATATCATGGAGCGTGTCTATAGAGGAATAAAGTATGGAAAAGTATAAAATTTGATTAGTGTATTTTTCAAGTTTTAGATATGGAAAATAGTTTTTATTTCCTGTCACCTTGTTCACATGATAAATTTGTTGAGATAAGTTGTTTGCACTTGTTGCTTTTTATGTTTTTTGTTAATACGCAGATATATTTGGCTTTGTTTTTAATCCACAACAGCGGACATTATTCACCCATCTGTCCGTCCATCCATTTTGATGGTTCATATTTAAAGGGATTTTTGACTGGTACACAGAAACAAGAGCACATTACTCTGTTGTTTGCCTTATTAAACTGAAGAAAGGGAAAGAGGTTTGTTAAACTTACTTTATTTGCGCTTGTGTAGCATGACAACTTAACAAACTTAATAAATTTACTTAGATAAACCTAATTTAATTACTTGTGACCAGTTAATGCAACATGTCTAAGTTGGGTCACCTGTTCTCTTTTTTCATAGGGTCCAATGAAAGCTGTTTGTTTTTTTTTGTAACAGTGCTTTTTTCAGCAGAAGACTGAATTGTTTTACAAAGTGTTTTAAAGCATTTCCCCATAGTTGATTTAAATAACTTAAAGATTGTGATAAACAAGTAATCTTAAGTGTTTCACACTGTATAAAAGAAAATGTTTTAAACAACTCAAACATCCTTCAGTTAATTTGTTTAAACCTTACTTAAAAAACAGTTTTATTCTTTGGCTTTTCATCTGGTGTGATATTAACATTAATTGCTTGCGTTTATTGACTTAATTTTGTTTCTGTTATACTTTTTATGTAGCACTTTGGTCAACTTTGTGTTGTTATTTACAGTTGCAGATAAATAAAAATGGAATGACATTTCTACATGGTGAACAAACTGACTGAATAATTGAAAAAATAACTTTGAAATTTGAAAATGAAGTAAAGAGGTATTTGTGCACGTCTTTCCATGGTTGCCTGTGAAGAACACCTCACCCTGTGGGAGTGCAGATGTTCTCCAGACAGACCTCCTGAAAAAGTATCCAATCAAATTACTTCAATTCAGTTAGCACAAAACACAATGAGCATTTCATTAGGGTAAAAAACAGCTTTGATTTGATTAGATGTGTCTGACAGGAACCTGGGGAGCAAACATCAAAGATCTGTTTACTGGTTTTCAAAGAATCACGGCTAATAACACTCCATGTGTACCACGCAGCGTCATGCCGCTAAGCTGTCGTGTCAGGGCGGTTAGCAGTTGCCCAGTAATTCCTCGGGTCGTCTTAGCTCACAGATCAAGGCCGCTGGTCTGTAACTTTGAACTTGACGTTTCAAAAGGGAGAGGATAAAGAGATGCTTAAATATCAAATCCTCCCCCAACTCCCTCGCCCTTCATATTGGACGCTGTTAAAAGATCAACCACTGAATCAAAGAGGAGTGTTCTGGGGGAAGGATTTCCCCCATCTGTTTGTCTGTGGAAGTTAATTTATGTATGTTTCAGCTAAGAAATGGGTTATCCAACTTTTATCAGATGTTTACTGATAAAACCAGTGTTGTATCCTCAGGCTCCCCACTTAAGAAACCATGTGCACCAAGTTAAAGGATTTTTGTCTCTCAGACTCTCTAGCTTTTCCTTTTTAACTGTTTTATTCAAAATAGATTCAGTTAAATGTAAATGGTTTTATATTTGTATTTATTTAGCATTTATAAACACTGATATAAAATATCAGAGCAAAAGAGCTTAATCTCAGACGGGACTGTTTGACTAATACTGAACTACTATGACTTTCTTTGGAAGGGCCTCATCGACTTTATTTATTTGTCTTTCTTTGTTTCATGTAACAATCAGACACAGTCTAAATCATAACTTATTGATTTATTTTATTAGGACTGAAGAAGTAAATCGTACCATATTCTGCATTCTAAGTAATTTGTAAGATAAGATAAGTAGATGTGACTTCGAGGCTGCACAGTGGTGCAGTTGATAGTACTGTTGCCTTGCAGCAAGAAAGGATTTGAACCCCAGCCTGGGTTCAAATCCCAGCCTGGGGTCTTCCTGCATGGAGTTTGCATGTTCTCCGTGTGCACATGGGTTCTCTCTGGGTACTCCAGCTTCCTCCCACAATCCTAAAACATGACTGTCAGATTGATTGATCTCTCTGAATTCTCCTTGGGCTGTGTGTATGGTTGTTTGTCTCTGTGTTGCCCTGCGATGGACTGGGGACCTGTCCAGGGTGTCCCCAGCCTCTCGCCCGTTGACTGCCAGGACCCCTGGTGATCCCACTAGGGATAAGGATAATGAATGGCTATGATTTCTTTTCACCTATGGATTCAAAGCGCTCCAGAGTTCACTTCAACCGAACCTAGGCCGAAGTTTTTACAGTTTGCTTTTTTTGGTTCGCATCAGAGATTGATTACGCATTACCACCTCCCCAAACGAACCAGATTTTCTAGACAAAAGACCTAGAGTTTGATTCCAGTGAACTAAACAGAGCTGGTGTGAATGCTCTCTTTTTTGACACTCAATGGAAATGAGTTAAAATGCAGATTTCTTAAAAAGGAAACAGTCCTTCATTCTTAAGAAATATTGCTGCTTATGTGTTTAACTTTGATCTATTTGAGACTGAAAATGGAAAGTTTATGGTCACTAGACGTCTGATTGGTGCATTGTGTTGTAAAACCAATGCTTACCTGGACAGTAATCTTTGAGTGGAAAGTTTCCTTTGTTGAGCTGGGTGTTGAGAACTAAAAAAATAGAAATGTTTTTGCCTTTGGTCATCCGCCAGAGGAGGTTTAGAGGAAGTGCAAGATTTTTTTTTTGTAGCTGCACAGGTGTGTGTGAAAAGGAACATCAACAGAGATTTCCTTGTGTGTGGTCTTGTGATAACGTTTCACTAAATCCGCCCTCCCCCCCACATCCCTGCGCTCAGACACATACCCACTACCCATCCATGTTTGCACTCTCTTCCCACAAATCACCCTGACAAATGGACTTCCCACAGGTGTTGCTAACTCCCCCTTCCCAACTGCCCCCATGCTTGGCTGCCTGGGAACGGGGGCAGCTTTAGTATTATTCATATGCAGCTGCTTGTGTCAACGTGAACCGCACCTCCCCTGGCCCTGCGGGACATAGTGCCACTCGACGGCTGGGAATCCAGTCATAACGACGACCCAGGCTCAAGGTTTCGGCATGCTGTGGCCCACTGAGTCAAACAAGTGGAGAATATTGTCTGCTGAGCCCTGAGAACTGGAGTCTCCCAGTCTGGAGATCAAGATAAAGTCTGGCCCAAACCGCTCACCGCTCCCATATCAAACAATACAACAGATTATGAGTTCTGAACACAGATGTGTCTTTGTTAGACTTTGCGTTGTCTGTCTGAAGGCATGGTGTAGGAGTCACAGTGAAGCCGAAGGAGTTGGTAGTTTTCAGTTCCTAACAGTATTTTCATGTAATAATCAAGACAAGCCTATTGTGAAAATAGAGTTTTAGCTCTGATGAAGGTTGATGTCTAGCACTTGACTTTTACATGCTTACATGCATACAAGTTCCAGGCTGTTGTGAAGCACAGAAAGTAAAGTGGAAGGAAAATGAATGGTTTTCAACATTTTCCACAGATAAAAGGTTGTAAGGTGTTGTTGTCCACCTGTGTTTAGCTCCTTTGACATTTTGCTGCAGTTACAGATGGGAGTCTTTTGAGGGACGTCTCTACCAGCTTTATACGATGTTTTTTCTCACTCTTCTTTGTAAAATGGCTCATGCTCACTCAGTCAGACTGGATGTATATTCTATTATAACTATGTTGTTCTTTTGGTAGGTGAACCTTCACCTCAGTTTCTGGCGGAGAGCTGGGCCATAGTACACATGTTTCAGCCTTTATATATAAGATATTGTAAGATATTCAAAACTTTTGCTCACTGAATCTGTGTATTTCCCACCAAAATACATTTTATACCATCTTCTATTTAGCAGAGAGCTAACATATCACAGTAATTGCCATTTTCATTCAGTCACAATATACTAGACTTTTTTTTACATACAATCTGGAACCCTTAAGCATAAACCTAAAGTTACAATAAACTTTACTTTTTATGGGTCGTTACATAAGCAATAACATAAAATATGGCAGACCAAGTGAAATTACAATACAAGTTAGCTGCTAAGCTAGCAGGACAATTAGCATGCTAGCGACGACATGCTAACAGTTATTTTAGATTCAATACAAAGTCTACATAACACTGGTTAATGCAGTCACAAAAATGTATGTAACAAAACCTTTATGGAAATAAAAATGTGCTTGGTGGACATTACATCCCTGTAATTGTAAAAAAAATGCTTCGGGTCTTCTCATAGTATCTGTGAGGACCGCTTTAGCAGGTCAAAAGATACGCCACCCAACAGACTCACAAGCAGCACTGCCACCCAGTGGCTCGATATTACACCTGAATTCAACAGAACCTTTATAGAACTACGGTATTTCATACTAAGGTGAAATTACACACAGTTGGGGTTGGTTTATTGCATTTTTAAAACTATGAGTTAGTTTCTGCTTCACCTCTAAGTATTATTTTGTGTTCGTGTATCATGTAGGTTCTCTAGTTTTGTAAATCCCTCCTTGCTGCCTGCTGATATCGACTGGCAGCTAAAACCCACATGTGCTTTGTTTGCTGCCCTTTCTTCACAAGTTTCCCTCCCCCTCTCTTCCACTCTTCCACTGTCTGCTGTGAACTCTTCCTAATCTGCCAGTGGTTGTAATTTGTTCTTTCACAGAACATTTATAAAATCATTCAGTCGGTTTACAGAATAACCAGACGTAATGTCACCTCCTGAAATTTTTGGTTGTTTTGTAAAATATCTTTATTAATCTTTTATTGACTGTGGATTCTGTCTGATTCTACTGTGGCCCAGCAGCTACAGAGCTGTCATCTTATCTGTCTTTTACCTTTTGACCAGCGATAAAATCACTTCGAAACCAACCAAACATTGCCTTTGATTTATAAGGAAACCAAGCTCTGCCAATTACAAACTCAAACAGAAAAGTCTTAAAGGGAAGAAGGAGGTGACCTAATTTTTTTGTAGACAGCTGTGTTTATGCTCCATGGTGGAGCAGTGGTTAGCAGTATTGTACCACTGAAAGGATTTCCCAGTTTCAAACCTCAGATAAGATGCATTCACACAATCTGTCTAGTCAAACTTTAGTTTGTTTGACTAGAATGTCTGGTTTGTTTGGAGACCGCTCCGAAGCAGGAAGTGGACTATAGCGCAGAGCATTCTGGGTAAATACAACCAAAACAAATGTACCGGTGTAGTTCTAGTGTGAGAAATGGCATGTTGTCTTTCACCAAAACAAAAGAGCAATCCTACAACCACTAAAATCTGACATGTTACATTTTTGTTTACATTTGGTGAAGAAGGAAGTGGTGCTCAGTGTGTTCTTCAGAACTTTTCAGGCCATTTCCTTCAGTGGTTCTTGGTACAGTGCCTCTACAGGCGAGAACAGGTCTTTTAAAGGGTTTGGTTGGTTTGACAGTGCAGTGTGGAAAAATACCCTGCAGCAGCTAGAATTGGAACAAATGTGGTAATTTTGGTCCTCAGTTGAACCGAGTTTTTCTGTTTCTTATGCTATGTTTGAAATAGTCTCTCATTTTTGTTGAATTGTTCAGCTTAGTTATGACCAGTCCAAGTATAAAAGTCACCACACTCATTGGAAAAAATGTGAAATACTCCTGTAAGGTTAGCATTACCAAGTGACAGCTATCCAGTTGTTTTGTTGATTTTACCAATGATTTGCTCTCTGGATAAAAAACTATTAGGCCATTTTAACACTTTGAGATTGATTTCTTGTTACACCCCAGCATCACCGATCAAGGATTCGGTAAGGTGTCAGTAAACACTTTACTTTAACCCATACATGTTTGCTTGAAGTACAAGCTTATCCATTTGGATCAGTTTAATGGTGTGCTTGTGATTCCTAGTACTGCATTTAATGTGTTCAAATGTCTTAGTTAACTTCAGCATTCTCAAACTTTACATAATATAGTTGGTATTTCTGACCTACAGCAGATAATAGTCAAAATACAATGCCTGGCCACCAGAAGCCACCAGTTTCAGCTTCTCTGATGCCGGAAAAAAACTGACTGGTAACCTATGACCTCTGACTTTCCTCTTCAGTGGGAACCAGTACAGCCACCATTCATTAGCAGGTCAAATGACGGCAGCAGTCACAGATGTTTATCTGATGCAGCTCTGGTTAGCAGTAAAAATGACACACTTCTGGACATGCTAATTTTTGTCTCTTTTGAACTGAAGGAATGCCAATGCAGCCACAGCCTTTGCAACTCAAACACGCTGGATCAAGAGATTTAAAGGTCCTTATTTATCACTGACCATCAATGTTCCTGCTGTTTACTGTTTACACCTGTGTTTATTTACATGTTGAGGGAGACTGGCGTTTAAGTTACCATTGATATGCGACATTGTCTTCAGTGTCTTTGATGGACTTGGAACTTGTCCACAGTGTATCATGGCACTTTTCCATTCACCTCTAGTGGGAACAGAAATGAACTGTTTCTTTTGTTTTGTAATAAAATAGAAAGAAAATACAATTGCATATTAGGCATACTGAGATTTCAGTAGGAGTAGTACTACTACAGCAGACTGAATAGATGACGCTAAGAGAAATAATTGCAGATTGGTGTAACTTGAGGTACACCAATCAGAGTTTTGTGGTCCGATTTTGTAAAATTTTGACAAACACCTCTTTTAGGTAGCTGATTTTTAGAGATGAAGAGTGTTTTAACACACTGAAATGAAATAAAGAAATAATAAAAGTGGGCAAATAGTAAATAATAAGAAACTAAAACTCATAAAATTATATATATATATATATATATATATGTATATATATATATATATATGTTAGTTTAATTCAATTAAAAAATACTTTATTGATTCCAAAGAGAAATCAAATGCTGTTGCAACTCATATTAATTCAAAATTCTTCAAAGAGTTATTGTAGATGGTGATGGCTGTGGGCATGAAGGTTTTACAGTTGCATTCTGTATTACAGCAAATTTGAAGAAGCCTCTGACTGAAGACACTGTGTTTTTCTAATATTCATAAATGGGGATGAGTGGCTGTTTGTGTTTGTTTGTATTGGGCACAACATTAGCAGATAGACTGTGCTGCAGTGAACAGCGTGAACGAATCAAGCTCTGTGTGGTGCAGATTGGTCTGTTCTGTACAAATGAACTATGTAATCCTGTGAACAGGGAATGAATGGGAATGAATGTACTGATCCTAGAGATTCAGCACACTCAAATGAACTACGTGCTACAGGATGAGGTCCACCGGAGTCCCAAAGTCTTAGAAAAGATTTATAACCTTTTCTGGACTGATTGTTTCTCACCGGCTCTTAAATTAATTTGGATCCGGGCATGATGCGTTACTCTCTGAGATCTTTTGGCCTACTTCATGATGCGTTACTCTCTGAGATCTTTTGGCCTACTTCAAACAGGTTCCGCTTAAAGGGGCAGGAGCAAAATCAACTTTTTTTAACTTTACATCATGTCATTTGGGGTGTCTAAATGCTCGCTCTCCCCTAGTGTCACCTTTCCCACGCAGCTCCTTCAGACTAGCAGCAGCAGTTACTAAACACCTGGTGGAATGTTGCATCTGCTGAGCTCATAGGAGCTACTTCTCAGTGAAACACTGGTAAAATCATTGTTAAAGGCTTAATGGAGAAATGCTGTTATGATGACTTCCTGAAAGCAGAGTGTCAGAAAGAGGCGGAGCTGCTTAAAGAGACAGAGGCCCAATTTCTTTCATATATGCATCATATTTTTGACAACTGGAGGTAACAGAGTTACTTTTGGACTATAAAATGACTGCATATGTGTGAAAACACATAAAACTGTCCCTTTAAGGGATTTCTTTAGTCTATTGATCTGTCAGTAACCAGGCCTGAAAAATTTGGTTAATCAGTGATAATTTTGATTTTAATGTGTTTATGTGACCCATTTTTGTGTCACTTTCCTCATTGTTGAAATCTCAGTTGTTCAGCCATGAGTTTCTGGTAGTTGGATGCAGATTTTTCTGGTGTCTCTGTGGAAAACCAGTCTGGTTATTCAGCAGGTTCAAAGGTTTTCAGCGAGAATGAGACAGAGTTCTGTCCAAACAGTATTGTTTTTCAGTGTGTGTGTGGGTGTGTTTGTGTGTGTATTAGGGGGGTTGTAGGTAGGACTGGCCTGGGCACATGCAGTAAGTAGCCTTTCCTCCTCATTAACCCAGCAGTGCACCTGTGATCACTCTGATATTCTCTTTGAGAGCATTAGGGTTCCCAGCAGGGGATTTGCTGATGGGGGGGTTGGGGTTTTGATCCTGGTGAATTGGGTGTGGCACGCTCACCCGACAGCTCGCCTCATGTCTGCTTGATGGGATAAAAGAAGAAGGAACGCACTAATAAGCCTTTGTTGCAGGGCAGGCCCTGCTTGAATACAAATACACTCAGAACTTTGCAAACGGTTCAAATGAAGTAATAAATAAAGTCATTATAGATGCCTTCAGAGAAATAGACACGCAAGTTGTGATCACTATTAAAGCTAATTGTATATAACTGTATGCAAAAGCCTCCCAGACTCATCAAGAACATTGTGAAACAGATAATCCTCTGAATATATTCATTTTGTTGATTGATAATGTGGTTCTGTATGTAAATGAGCAGAATTAATCAGCCCTCCTTTGTTTTCTTTACTCTGTTGCTAGCCGTTTCTCCGCAGCATAACAGCACTGCAGGATGACCTCCAACAATGTAATATCTGAAAGTCTCTGTGAACCATTGATACTCATGAAGAAGAAGCTGAAACCAGCAGCTGATTTAGCTAGCTCCAGGTTTGTAGCTTTTCCGGCATGTTCAGAACGGCGATGATGACCACAGCGGCCGGGATAAGACGGCCTTTGTTGGACCGCAGCATCTCGTCAGTTTCTGTCGTCAGACGTCTAATTAGAAAAAGGTCTTCTATTTATAGCATTAGGATGATGGCCAGCATCTCATACCTGGACGCTGTCACCTAAATGTCTTCTCTTTCACACTTTTTAATAAAAATAAAGGAGGAACCTCTGCCATTTACACACTCAAATGTCAGTTTTGTAAACTTTTTCCAAACTGGACTCACCTGGTGAATATTAAATTTACTCTCTGAGGGTTGATCAGTCACACAAGGCTGCAGAAAACTTTATCATTAACTTTAATAAATGTATAGTTTGAAAACTTGCCTGCAGTTCAAAGTTCAGCCACGACAACAAGGCATCTGTTGTTCCTGTTATCTGTTCCTTCAAACTGTCATTTTTTAAAACTGTGTTGATGGTTTTAAGTAGCAGTTCAGAAGCTCAGCTCAGGAGAATTGGCTCAGCTGTGTTATAAACAAAAAGAAAAAGCACATCAAGTTACAAATGTGACTCAACAGATGAAGCACTGTAACCAGGGTCTTAAAGACCAACTTTAATGTTGAAAATGCTGAAGAATTGCTCTGATTTAACTCAAGATTTTTACTTTCACAGCGGTGCACACTTGGAAAAAGACCAGAAACACAGCTTAGTTTAGAATGTAGGCCATTGGCACTAACATTAGCATTAGCATGTCAGCATTGAGATCCTATTTCAGTCCTGAATAACTTCACTGATAGGCCAACTCCTTTTAGCACAGCTTGAACATAACCATAATATTTTCTAGCATCCTATCAGATTGTTTTTGAAGCAATAATTAACCCTCAGTTGACCAAGTGAAGCGGTTTTGTCGTCCATTGCTGTTAGTGGATGTTGCTTGTGCATCAGATTTACAGGTATAACAGAAACACATTCCATCTGGAACCTTTGTATGTAAAAAAGAAATGCAATTAACTGCGCTAAAATGTTTAGCACATTAAAATCTATGTAATAGTTAAACAAAGTTAAAAGTCCCAACCAAAAAATTAGACATAAGCACAGATAAAATAAGCATGACATTCTTTTTTTTTTTTTTACATTTAAACACTAATTTTTACAATAACCAAAAAGGCGACTTGTTGTGCCTCAAGGAAATCCTCTCTGCTTATCTCCAGAGAGAATTGCCTTGACTCGCCTCTTCAAATTTTTTTATTTTTTGGTTTTGTTTTATTAAAAATGCTCCCTGCGCGTAAACAAAATGAGCTGCATAATTCTTCTTTTATCTAAGCATACCAATCCATTCAGTGAACAAAAATCCCATTACATGTCCCTGAGCTAATGTTTCATTTTTAAAATGGAAGTCAAATAAAATTATACTGAGTGTTTTCCTCTTAAACCGGAGCATCGCTACCGGTATTCCTGAGCTACTGGCCTAAATGTGTTCTTGTTCCCAGGCCAGTTTGAGTTAATGTCGCTGTAACTCGAGTAAAAGATGATGCATGCAGTTGTTAGGGTTGTTGGAGAACAAATACGTCATTTCATTAATGTTTAAATCTCTAGCACTTCACTGTAACACACAGCTCAATCACTCCAATACTAGCTTTCAGGGAGCTTTGTTATTGTCAAGCTCAATTTGGGTTTTTTTTTTTTTTTGGTTTTTTTTTTACACTGATAGCTAAAGGAACTCCCCCATGAAGCAGTGTTTAGCCCATTGACCTTTAATTATCCATCCTGTGACTGCAGAGCAACCTGCATGCCAGAGCCCAGCAGCTGTGCAGGGGGCCTTATTGGTGGGTCGTAGACACAGAGGAACACGCCACACTCACTGTTGAACATCAGATACAAGCATAAATAAAACATTCGTGTTGCTCCTTTAATGAAGTCTCACCCACCGGGTGTAGTGATGAAATATTTACGCAGCTGTAGAAGAAGTTGCGAAGCAGAGGGAATGATTAGCGATTCTTTCAAAGTCAGAGATTGCAGTTTTTTATTTTTTCAGATTTTGAAATGGCGTGAAGCAGCTCAGAAAAGTTTCCAAATTAAAAAAAATATATTGAGTTCAGAACGAAAATACGAAGATATCCCAAATCCCTTAAAATTACATAATTATTTCAACTTCATTGAGATCTTAATATAAAAATACGGTTTTATATAACTTAGTAAATCAACAAAAATCATATTTACTTAAAATAAAAAAAAAACATCATAATTTATTCTTATAAAAATATCAGGCATTATTCTGTTCTGCACTTAATAATAAATGGACTTAAGCAAAAAATATAGGACATAGACTCAATAGTCTTTAAATAAAGTTTCTTATTGTGCAGAATTTGACCCATTTTGTTTTGCTTTCTATAGGTTAAAACATGCATTTTTATCACATTATTTTGTTGTACTTTTGTGATAACAATAAAGATTATGGTAAAAAACAAACTATTTATTACTTATGTTTAAATAACTTTATGACTATGACTGCATGGCATCGCCACAAACACACATTCTTGGAAACCATTCCCATTTGAAACAGACTTTTTCAGGTTGATTTACATCACTAAACTGTAAACAATAGCGTTGCATTTAAGTCAATAATCCCTTAATATTGATGGAAAAGTATTAGTTCCACTGGACGATTATCTCTCTTATAACATGGTAAAAATGTCTTGGTATTAGTGAAATAATCTGCCATTATCAATATTAAAGAATTATTTGCTTAAAGCAATTTTCTAGATAGTTTTTCTTATTTTAAGTGTACTAAGATATTTGAACAAGAAACTAGACAAAATACTTGGTAAGATTTAGTTTTTTGCAGTGTACTACTGCAGCTCTGTTTGCAGACTCCATGTCTTGTCCATCAAAGTATCCCAGCCTTGTTCTCTGTGTGGGCGTCTTGAGCTGAGAATTTTCACCTCCTCATTGACCTTGGAGGACCGATGAAGGCTCTGACCTGGAGCCCTCACATGCTCGGCTGCATTGAAAAAAAAGAGGCCTCTGATACATAAAGAGGTGTCTTTGAGGAGATTTGCAGCACTTCCTTATCTCTCTCTGTGTGTGAAAGAAAAGAGCTCCAACCCCCTCACTGTCACACACATCAGGAACAGGCTGCAGGGAGATTTGTGCCAGATGCTGCTTCTGAAAGCACGTCAGGTGGACAAGGAGCTCTCATCCCCATAGTGTGTGTTTTCTCTGTGTGGCGGTGTGTATGTGTGGCCTTTGATGTCAGCCAGTAGTCGGAGTCCCCCAGGTGTTCGGCAGCACATCAGGGCTGCATATTGAGAAACACTCCTGCATGTTATCCACTCTTACATGCCGGCTTTTTACACCCTCCTCTCTCTGAGGGACTCTTAGTGTCGGTGTAAAACTTTCAGATTGGGTCTGCAGGAACTAAAAGTTCTTAAAATGCTGATCTGTTCACATATTTTCTCTTGAAGGCCCTAAAATGCTGATTTTCTCTCATGCCTGAAAAGAAATTTTCACTTTAAAGCAATTTGCAAAAGTATTCATAGCTCTTAAACCTTTAGTCATTTTGTTTTGCACCGATTGCAGTTTTATGTCCGATCACCGATCTTTGAAAGGCCTCAATTGCCAATTTCGATTTTTAGTGCAATTTTTTTTTTTTTTTTTTTTTTTTTTGGGTGAGGTGACTATTATTTATCACATATGGGTGGATCTGTCAGTCAGCCCTCTCTCATGGCAGAAAGAAAGGGGGCTGATTTTTAGACCTTTGCAGAGGAACACAAGATCGGTTTCACACTTGTTTCCTAAATATTAAAAACTTTTTTCAGGTTCTTATTGTTGTAAAATGTATAAAATTCATATCCTACTTACATAAAATACAATTAAAATACATAAAAGTTTCAGATTGTAACATGAGGAAATGTGGAAAGGTTAAAAGGCAACGAATAAATGAAAGGCATTTTACCAAATTACGTTTTTCCTTTATTTAAAATCATTTGTTCTGTGACTTTGTGAGACTGTCCACGCCTTTTTAATTTCTTATCAAATCTTCAACAATTACCCTGATCCGTACAGTGAAAATGAGGAATTAAACTGCATTTCCAAGATGACATTTTTATGTTCTTAGAAGCATTCAGTCTAATTTCATGCCTCATGGAGCTTGTGAGAGATTAGTGTGAGTAAATGAGGCCGGTTTGTCGTGTCAGGGGTGATTTGGACTCTTATCAGAGGTTGAGCTGCAGATCTACTGGAGACCTAAGCTGACAGCCTTAATGGAATGGGAAAATCCAGTAATAGTGACCACTTTAGTTAGCATCTGAGGGTATTGTCTGCCTGTTTGGTGCATAATGAGTAACTGTATGCAAAGGCTGTCCTGGAAGTGGCCCCCTCATTTGGTTCTTTATTGTCAGATTAGTGGTGTGAGGGCATTGTGTGAGTCTGTCTCTTAAATGGAACAACTGAAAGGTTATTATCTGCCTTTATTCTGCTTTCTTTGTGAAGGCCTTGAAGTGTCAGACTTGATTGTAGAGATGAAAATTGTCCCGATGTTTGTCTGGGTCAAGATGCAAATGGTTTCTTTCGCTCCAGAAAGTTAGGTGTTGTAAATAAGGTTCTGAAGTGCTGTGAAGTTCATTAATAAAAATGTTAAAAATTCTCTATTGAAGAACCAATTTGCAACACAGTATCCATGGATTTTTCTGTGGAACGTGACTCCAAATTATTTAATGAAAATGTGCCTTTTCACAGATTTTTCAAACACTTATCTAGTTTGTTTATATTTAAAAAGTTAGCTGTAGAACTAAACTAAAAGTTAGCTGCACTGTTAGCGAATTAGCAACTTTGTGCTCATCATTTTCTAATATATTCTATATAAAAACAGTTTGGGAAGCTGAGATACTTAGCAGCAATGCTACTTGACACACTGTTGGCTGGCATTTGCAAAGCAGCCAATCCAGGAGGGTATTTATTTTTACTGGTGCCGGTGTAAGCACCACCAGTAGGTGTATGGAGCGTAAACCTCTTGTGTGTGGAAAAAAGAAATCAATTTCACAGCAGTTTGATCAGCTAATAAATTGATTTATAAAGAGAAAAACAAAGTGTAATTTCAATATGTTTTAGTTTTATAAACCCATAATTTAGTTCTAGTTAGTTCCATCCCTCCCCCCCATTATTTCATTATTTACTGTTTTTATATACGTTTTCTCAATTTCAGGCTATGTTCTTTTGTTAGTTTTAGTTAACTGTAATGGTTCCAGGTTTGGTCAACAAATGCAGAAAATAAAATGGATTCCTGTTCTGTACCCCTGAATGAATTATCTCTGTATCACGCAGACACAGACAGCAGACAGACAGAAATGTATTCACCAGCACCCCGACAAGCAGCAGTTTTGGTTGTCAGGGTCTGCAGATCATGGTTTATGTGTGTTGGTGCTGCATTAAGTCACAACAGGAACAGATAAGAGTGGCCCCAGGTTGGCTTTGGAAGCCAAATCCGCAGCAGCCCCCCAGTGCTAATCGGATTAGCTGAAAAGTTAGCAGTATGGCCCCAAGCAGACACAATGTTTTTTACACTGACTTCTGCGACATCGTTTCTTCCTCAGCCTCCATAATCTCCTTCTTGTCTCAAAGCCCTTTCAGATCATCTGTATCGCAGTCGACAACAACAAACTGGAGGCGAGGTGAACTGGTTTTAACCTCTGCTGGGTGGGGGTGGAGGTCTTTTCCTCCCAGGTGGGGGAACAATGGCGCGCCCGTTTTCTTAAAGAAATGGTTGGGTGAGCACCGCCAGAGGCAGGCGGGACAGAAATGAAAAAAAATGAATTGAGAAATTATTGGTGGTGACGAAAAGGAGGAGGAAGAATCTGAGGAGGAGGAGGAGGAGGAGGAGGAAGAGGGTTGTGGGTGGTGGAGGCTGAATGGAGGCAGCAGGGTGGCAACTGAACTCCTAAATCGCCTTCATGCATGGTCTGCTTCAGCCAACGCTGGAAACATGTAGGAGCACCCTGAACTTTAGCTCCGCCTGACTGTTCCTTCTTTATCATTTAAAGCCATTTGTTAAAAACAAAACGTTACAGTTTTTGCTCCTGGGTGAAAATAGTTTGGACCATAATAAGAGGAACTTTGACCAAATGTGTATTGATAATTTTCATGATGACCTTTGACAAAATGAAATGTCTGCTTCTGGTTTTCACAATTGTTGCCTGTATGATGTGTTAATAATGTTTTTATATTTTCATGATGTAACGCTTTGAGCTGCGTTGTTGCTGAAATGTGCTACATAAATAAATTTGATTGATTGATTGACCTACATTCATATGTGGAAACTGATGTCTTATTAGGGTCATTGGAGATACCGAAGAAAAAAGAAGTAAAAACTTTGGATATTTTTTTTATTAATTTCCTAGAAAGAACTTGGAGATTTCTGAGTTTGAGAAGTCAAAAATGTCCTAGAAAAACATCACATTTTGAGATTAATTTCAGAAATTTTGTAGCAAAAACTTGGAAATTTTTGAGTTTCAAATATTTCAAATCTTCACCTTTTCAAACTCGGACAATTTCCAAGTTTTTTCTAGAAAACTCCTAATATTTTTTCTGGCAAATGTTCAGCTCAAAAATAGAATAAAGAGACCCACATTATGATGCTACCACCACCATGCTTGACAGCTAGTTTGTACTTTTAGGTTTTTAAACTTCACCAAACATGTTTTTATGTCTTTGTGGCTAAACACTCAACCTTTGTCTCCTTTCTCCTTGGTTATTGAATTATGTACTTTTTGTCTCTCCACTAAACTTTCCATTATTCTTCTTGGATGTAGCACTGATCTGCCAACTTCTTTATCAAGGTGTCAGTGTCTAATGTTGGTCTAAGACATTATTAATTACTCTTATGTAGCGTTCTTTTTTTGTGATAAAGTGAATTTTGGGTTTTTATTTACTGTAAGCCATAATCTTCAAAATTTAGAAGTAAATGTATAAGGAATATAAAATTATACGAGTTTTACTTTAATAGGATCATAGAACCTAACTTTCTGTGACATTTTGACATATTGAGATGTACTCCCATATATTTAAGCCTAATTTTATCATTTTTACTGTGTATTGGTGAAAATCCACAAGAAGCTCAAACTTCAGCATTTAATTCCTATGTTTTTAAACACCCTGTGCAGTTCAAATAAATAAATAAAAGCACCAAATTAATGATAGTATTATCTATGAGGACTGAGCGTGAGAACAAAGTCCCACTCGCTAATGAGTTGAGGAAATTAAGTTACACTACACTGAACATAACAAAGCACCTAGCAGCAGTGTGAGAACATGCGAGAAAAAATGGGGTATTCTTTTAAGATCCCCCAAAAGCAGATTAAAGAGAAAAAAATGACTTTCTTTTGGTGTCATCCTTTTTTATTATTATTTGTCACTGCATGAATGGACCAATAGAACAGCTGCCAAGTTCAACATGGCTGAAAAAGCTCTTGGCAGCCTGAATCAACAGCCCTGCGTCGAACTGGCCAGCTTTCCTTCAACTGCATTCCCAAAATGACGCCAAGGGAACCGATTTTTCTGGCCAAGATGTGGTTTTGTGGCTGCAGTCAGTCAGGCAGAAGGAAGATGAAAACAATGCCATGTGGAGAAGAAGCCTTTTTTCTTCTTTCTTTGTGCCAACGTGTCTCCAGATCGGCTTGGGAGGACAGTGATCTGCCAATCCCACTGCACTGAGAATAAAGCTAAAGGTCAACATTAGTTGGAAAGAACACAGTCGCTGTGAAATGGATGTTTGATTTATTGTAATTGTGAGTTTTCCAGTTGATTTATGTGCATTTAAATGTGTGTTTCAGTGTGGGGCAAAGTGGAACTGACTATGAATGACAACCTGGAGGTGTACCTCGGTGACCCAGCTGAGATCCCCTGCCATTACAGCTTCACTGGTGTGAACGAAGAGCCCAGCTTCGTCATAATCCAGTGGTTTGTGGTGAGTAAACTGACAGTGTCGGTCTGGAACTAGCTGTTCCAGAAACAGTCATGGTTTATGCTTCACTTACAGCATAAAGCTTTAGTTCGCTGTAATATTCCATGGAGAATTGCAGGTTGATGCCTACAATTTTCAAATGTATCTGATTAATCACAACACAGCAGCAGTGGTGGGCAACTATAATTTAAAATGTAGTTGCTCTAACTCTAAATACTAATATAAACACTAACATAAAGGTGATGCCATTTTTCTAAAGGGCATCACCAACACAACATTTAGTGGAAGGTAATGCTAAAGTGTTAGCTTCAATTCAAACTATATCTGCCCTTAAAAGGCTACAATCCTTGAACAACACTTAAAATTTTGACATTATGTACATGTTCTATAATTCCCTTAGATATTATATTTGTGTATATCTTGTTCTCTACTGCCTGTTTTGTCCCACTATCTTCCTTGAAATGAAGATATTAGTGAAACAAAAGAAACAACTTAAGGAGAGGAAATGCTGTGTGATGAGTTTTCACCCTCTTTAAAATAAGAGCATGAACATAAGCTTCTAACTGCTTTAAGAGTGCTTATCAGTCGATAGCCAAAACTTTAACACAGTTATTAAACTTAATTCAACTGAAAGTTTGCAAAGCAGCCACATAAGCTTCTTTAAGTTCACAAAGAAGTCTCGAGTTTAAGTTTTAAGTTTACAAATAAACGTTTTCAAATTTAGCAAAAATGCTACACATAAAATTAGCTGTGTTATTAGTGCATTATCAACATTCTTATCAGTGTAGGTTGTGACTAGTTTTGATAACCTTGATTGATTGCTATGTTCGTTGACAAATTAGAAAAATAAACTCTTCCGTGGTTCATTTCCTGCTTATCCAACCTTAAATTAAATGTGACGACTTGTAATACTAGCCCCTATTAGAAAACACTTCAAGATGAGTTTAAGGCTTCTTTCTGCCATCTCTTTGTTTTTTGAGTGGAAAGCCTCTGAAAGGCTCTTGACTTGCCTAACCTATGATGTTTTAATTTAGTGTTCTCACCTGGTTTCTCTTCAGAGATCTGCAGGAAACGGCTCACGGATGCGGATCTTCTACAGTGACGTCAACCAGCAGATAGTCGACAACAACACAGACTACAGCGGCCGCATCGAGGTGACCTCAGACCAGAGAGGAAACACACTCCTGATCCAAAACGTCCAGCTCTCTGACGAGAAGGAGTTCTTCTGCCAGGTCAACGGGCAGGAGGCTGGCAATGCCGAACGCAAGACTCACCTCAGGGTTTTTGGTAAGACAGCGCACAAAATTACAAAGTATAATCTAATAGAAGATTTAAACACCTTAAACATCTTCAGTTGCAAATGTAGCTGTTATAATTTACCAAATATCTTGTTTTTCAGCTCCTCCAGAGGCCCCAGAAATTGAAGGCGTCCCTAATGGGATTTCTGTGACCAACACGATGCCATCTAAGGTGGGTCAACTCAGTCTGAAGGTCAACAAATGCAATAAAATCCTATAAAAAAATCTGGATAATTGAAACTGTATAAAAACCCTTCCAGGTGGCATCATGTGAGGTTCGAAATGGATTTCCTAAACCCAACATCACCTGGTACAAGGATAGCAAGCCACTGATGCCTAAAGTAGGACGTAAGTATTGACTTTGTGGCTTTTCCTCCTTATTTTAGAGTATTTATATCAAATTGTACCTGATCGGTGTAAAGGTTTAACCACTGGCTTAGCAACAGGTTTGCTGAAAATTTTAAAATAGGAAACACCCACAAAATAATTCAGGTATGCTAGCTGCTAGCTGCTAATTGCTAGTGCAATTAGCCTGTTAAAAACAGTGCAGTCCTTAATGGGTAAGTATTGAAAAGGTACTTGCCTGGTAATTATTTACATATTTCTAAAGCTTGGTTTAACTTTGCTTGCTAAATGTTAGTACCTGTAGAATCAAGAAATCCTGTAAATAGAACCTGTCTGACAACATGAAGTAGGCTAAAAACATGTGTCTTACTAGATATGAAGCTATTGTAGCTTACAGTTCCTTGTGTTGTTCTGCTCCTTATTTTCATTGTCATAGTCATTGTGAAAAAACTATTGATAAAGGAAATGTTTGATAACCTTTACAGTGCCTATAAAGAGGCACTGTAAAGGTGAGGACTCAGCCATTTTCTGGTAACAACTTAAAGCTTTTTAGAATGTGGAAAATGAGTTTTTTCAAAAACCGTCAGATTAAGTCACAGTCAAATGGGCACTGCCCTGTTATCTAGCAACCCCAACCAAGACCAGCACCGTTACCTAGCAACCAAAGCCAAGCTCCAACATGTTTGGTCAGCTGGTTTTACCGCTCTATGCGCTGCACAATGGCTGCTGGAAAAGACAAGTGCTCAGTTGTTGACTTACCATCCAGAAGACACTTGCTGCATTGTTGTTGGTTGTGCTGGAAGCGCCACTTCTACTTTTTAAATATGTATGGTTGTCTAATTGTGTATCTGTTTGCAGCTATTTTCACATGTGAGTTTAAATGTTGATTTGGGAGTTGTGGCCAGCAGCAGTTTATTTGGATTTAAAGTGACAAGACGCCCTAAAACAGCTCATTCTGAAAGGAGCTCAAAATAGACAGAACTGACCAGATAAAATCTCATTATCTCAAAATGATTTTATGCAAATATGTAATGAACATGTTCAAGGAAGCATAATAGCATCTACACCCAGAGGATGCTGACTACTTGAATAATCAGGTTTTCTGGCATTTTCTGCCACAGAGGTTCATGTGAGCTGATTCAAACACTTCATCTTGACATTGTTTCTTGCTGTGTTTTCACCGTTCCAGAAGTAAACGTGATCTTCCTGGTGACACGGGAGTTCAGAGGCTTCTACTCTGTGCAGAGCACACTGGAGTACAGGATACTGAAGGAGGACAAGGACTCCCATTTCTCCTGTGAGGTCAGCTTCTCTGTCCCGGGAGCCATCAGGACAAGGATGTCCCAAAGCATCAACGTCACCGTTCACTGTGAGTTTCATATTGTTATAATGACCTGTAGTAGGGCAGCAAGTCACTAATTAAACTCTAATGCTATCTGTCTCACCTCGACTCTTGACTGTAATTGTCTCCAAGTTTTGTCACCATAATTGCCTAATTAGTTCAGCTCAATGCTTCCAGCCTTTGCAGTTAGATAAACTGTTTCCTTGCTGTTTTCTATTGTTTATTGCTAATTTCAGTATTTTCACATTAAACCATACTTTTTTTATTTGGCTTGCTGTTCGTTTGCTTCTCCTAGGGAGTTTATTGTTTTGCATTCAGCTGTAAAAGATGCTAATGTAATTGAACTTGCACAATGTGAGTGGAATATTCATAAAAACACCCGCGTCGGAAAAGATAAAGCCAGTAAATCCGCAGTGCTAGGGAAAACTCCTGGAAAATGGAGGAAAACTGGTGCACAGAGGTTAGACTTTCAGATTTAAAATCTCTTCATCCCTTTCTGATTTGTCTGTTTGCTCACAGTTTGTTAAAATCTGAATATTTAACAAAGCTTCTTCACCAATCTTAAAAATTAATCTTATTAGTTAAAATTCAAAGACAGAAAAAACATCTAGATTAAAATAATTACTCCATTGGGTGTAAGATAAACAATCCTGGCAAACTAGCATCAATCATTTCATAACTTGGGGTATCTGCAAGAAAATGCATTGTATTCAGCATTGAACTTGTTTTACTTTCAGATAATATGCATTTGTACCCAAAATTATCTAATGACTGAGTGAAGACAAATGTCATTTCAGAGAAGAGATTGTTGTCTCTGATGAGTGTTTAGTTGTTCCCTTACCATCCAGAAACCACTTGCTGTATTCTTGTTGGTTGTGCAGGTGTCTGCACTTCTGCTTTTCAAAGATGCTGTTGTTGTTGTATAATTTTTTATCTGTTTGCAGCCATTCTCTAGTGCAAGTGTAAATGTTAAGTTGGGGGCATTTTTTTTTTCTGCAAAAAAGTTTATTGGTACTTGGGACAAATTAAAACCATGGCATTTTACAATTTATACAGAAATTTTACATTTTAAAATATTCTCTTAATAAAATACAAATCGTACATTCAAATAAACTAAAAGAAGATAAAAGCAAGGATATTAAGACAAACGCTCTGTATGTTAAGAGTTGAGCAGGACCGGGGTGACTCCTTACAAAGTTCGGAGCCGTCCGGTTCTTCCAAGCAGCGCTGGTGCTCAGAGGGGATCCCCACCCTGAAGCTCCTTCCCACCAGCCTCACCCAGAGAGCCAGGCCGCCGCTGCTGGGACCTCCGTCCGTGGAGCGCCGGCTCCGTCGTCAAAGGAGGCGATTTTTCTTTGTGGCTGTGTCCTTGGCTCTCCACCTGCAGCTTTAGATGTTTCTTTTCTTGCTGCCGCCATTCGGATCACAGCCATGGGGGGCATCTGCCTGCGCCTGCTTACCAGCAAGTCTCTGGAGGTCCAAATGGCGTCTTAGATGGTGGCTAGGGTGAGCCACATCTCTTCTGAGTCTTTTTTTGTCATTTTCCGGTGGCTCACCCCGTACAGCACTAGCTGTGTGTCGAGGACCTCCCTTGCTGGTAAGTATGGGAATTGCAAGGAGCCGGCCTTTGCCCACAGGTCCACAGCAGTGCTGCACTCCCACAGCAGGTGCCTCACCAACTCCGGCGCGCCACAACCGGGTTGGGGGGCAGATGGACATCGCCGACATGCCGCGGGAGTGTATAACTGCTCTGACTGGGAGGATCCCATGAGCCACCATCCATAACAGGTCCTGGAGTCTGTTTGGAAAGACGAGATGGCTCACGTTGTGCCAAACTGTGGTGGTGTCTCCATACAGGAGGCCGCGCATTGGAGCCACTGGTTCCCGGTCCTACACAACAGAGATAATAAAACGATGATTAGTTAAAATCCTGCTCTCCGCTCCTTCCAGTTTAAAATGTTCTAAAAATTTCTGTATAAAAGCATGCGCTTTTTTACTTTATTAAAGCTGTATAAAGCATGCGCTTTTATACAGAAAAGCATATGCTTCCCCTCTATTATAAAGTAAAAGGCAACGATTTATACAATTTGAAGAGAAACAAAAGTGCATGATGTAGGTGTCCCATTTCTCCTGTCACCACACCCACTTCTCTGATGGTGCTATTTGACGGCTCAACATAAAGATTCAAAAATTCAAATATTTTACTCTTGTTGATTAACTTCAGACCAGTCAAGATAACAATGTTTGCTGGATGACAAATTGCCCCATTAGTTATTGTGATAAATGATAATATTGTTGTTTTTAGACAGTTTTCAACTAATATAATGGTAACGCCATCATATGCAAAAACACATTTTCACAGATCAATAAGCTTTAAGTTTTAGTGAACATTTAACACTGAACCTGGAAGACATTTTAAATATCAATATCCAAAATAAATAAACAAAACAGAAACAACAAATAGAATGAATTATGAAGTCTCTGTAAACAAAATTGTCTTTCAAAAAAAGGGGAAAGTTGAGACCAAAACATCAGACTGAAGACTTTTGCCTTCCAGGTTTTGGTAGAAAGAGAAAATGCAAATGGACTTTATTCAGCTCATTTTAATTTACCATGCGATTGATTTATTGCTTATTGCGACAGGCTTATCTGTCTCTTAACAAACTGTCACAACATGGTGACAGTTTTACCAAATATGTAAAAGCATATTAGTTATGACTATCGGCTATTGATTACCAGCAACAATAGTTGATTTGGGGATTTAGTTACTCTTTAAAAGTGGCTTTTTGAGTTTTAATTTGGAGAAGTCATTTGTAATATTGATTGTGTTGATCCAGTTGGGTTTTTGTTTCTTATGAACATCTGATAATTTGCATATTTTGCCAGTAAACCCAATCTGCAGGTTCAGCTGTATCAAATAAAACTTCCTCTGGTTATTGTTGGCACAGTTTTGTAAAAAGCCAGACTGGATCTGTCAGCATTATGGAAATGATCTTGTGAAGCGACTTTACCAGCATGCTGAATGAGCCTGCCTAATTTAGTTTATTTCTTTGTGTGTGTGCGTGGGCGTGTGTGTGCGCGTGTGGGTGTGTGTGTGTGTGTGTGTGTGCAGACCCCACCACCATGATGGAGCTGTGGAAGGATTCGCCGCAGGGCTTGGTCAAAGAGGGGGATACCGTAGAGCTGCGTTGCCAGGGTGACGGCAACCCCCCGCCGATCTTCATTTTCAGCAAGGAACAAGTAAGAATGGAGCGTCTTTTCTCACCCTGCATCCCCCGAGAACGAGTGAATGACACACAAGAGACACGCAGGGAGGGTTTTTGAAATGCAGCGCTCTCAGTGCCCTGTGCAGACACGAGCATGGAGGGTCTGTGAGGACTCTGAGCCGGCAGATCCAGACCGGGTCTGAGACCGGAGGCCGTGTTGGCGAGCAGGGCTCGTTCTCATGTCAGACACACATTCATTGTCTCTCTGGAGAACATAAAGGCTCAGCTGACTGCAGTTTGAGTGTTTCCCAAACAGCCGGTTGGCAGACTTGGTCAGACAGAATAATTTGAAGAAAGGGAACATGTGGTGGAAACAACACATTTTAGAAATATATTCAGGCTTAAAGCTGCAGTATATAACTTTTAGTAAAAATATTTTTTTACATATTTGTTAAAAACTGTCACCATGTTGTGGCAGTGTGGTATGAGACAGATAATCTGTGAAAAAAATCGAGCTCCCTGTGCTCCCAGTGCTCCCAGTGCTAATTAGAAACAACCAATCAGAACCAGGAGGCGGGTCTTAGCATTGTCAATCATTTTTGTATATGCGCTCTCACCTGAGGTCCCACCTCCCCTCTCCCTTGGAAACTAAATGGAGTTTCCTTTTCAGGAGCCGAATGCGCCGTTGGAGAGCAAATGTATTTGAGAACGCTAAGGCTAGTTAGCCTGGCTAACTAGCCTTAGCTAGTTGGTGGAGAAACAACTTAAAGTTACAGAAAAATTGTTTCTCTCTCCACCATTAGCACATAAAGCAGAGTGTTCATGAGATTGAGTGACAGCACTAAAACCTTCTTCCTGGCTCTGATTGGTTGCTTTTGGTCGGGAGCGATGCATTTCTTCATATGGCATTAGTAGCTCAGGAGGAAATTGATCTTTTCACAGATTATCTGTATTCTGTCACAACATGGTGATAGTTTTAACACATGTAAAAAAAAAAAAATAAATTTATAAAAGTTACATATTGCAGCTTTAAGTCTTTTTGACGTGCAAAGCATCAATTTACAGTTTTGGATGAAAGTACAGACCTTGACCTCTGTTTTGCTGTTTTGGCTGATTTGCAGCAAAACAGTTATTTTAGTAATCGATTATTCTGACTATTAATGGGATAAAAAAAGTGCCACCTTCTGCAGATTATGAATTTAGCCACATGCGTATTTTGCGAAATATAAGAATACATAAAAATTCAAATAAACTAGTAAGTCAATTACTTTTTAAAGAAAGAAATTAAAAATCATTTTGCCTAAAATGCAAAAACACAATTCTTCTATTGAAAGCCTGATCGTTTGTCGTAAAGGATTAATACTTCTAACATCAACAGGTGAAAAGCTCAACTATTCCTGCGTGACTTAACATTAGTTGACCAGTTTCTTGATTTTTTTATTAATAATTGAATAGCAGAAGGTGCTTAATATGAGGTTTTTTCCAGAATTTCAACAGGGTGTAGATAATCTTTCAAGGAGTTTTCTGTAGAACATATTTAAAGACAAAGACAACGTTTTGGCTTCATTACGGCTGTGACTGTTCTTTATTCAAATTTTATTTTTTACTGTCTTTATTCTCCAGTTAGTGATTAATCGATTAATAAATTAGTTTATTATTTCAGTAATCGATTCATCACGATTAATCCGATAAATCGTCTCATCCCTAAGTTAAACCGTTGAACCACTTCATCATCTGCAATCAAGAAGAAGAAAGCTTAAAGATTAAACATTATTGAACAAACTAAATGGAGTTTCCTTTTCAGGAGCCAGATGCGCCATTGGAGAGCAGAGGTGATGTCCTGATTCTGCCGTCTGTGTCCCGGAAAGACAGCGGCATCTACCAGTGCCGGGTGCTGGACTCTGCTGGACAAACAGAGGTCAAAGAAGAGGTCACGCTCACGGTGCACTGTACGTCGGAAAACATACGACACGCCTACGCACTGGGATCTGCATTTCTGCAGAATTACTCTATACTTTAGTATTTAGAGACTTTGAAGTTCAAATTCTGATTCTGGGCTGATTATGGGATATTTTAGGTTTTGTTCTGTGAGGCATAAAACATCTTTGTGTAGAAATGTGATACCTAGCATTCTTCCAGATGGCTAAATCTGGAAAATTAGACATTTTCTAGAATAAATAAGGAAATTTTCAACTTTGAAAAGTAAAAAATTTTCTAGGAGATTGAGCTCAGAAATAAAAAAAACAAAAAAAACATGGAAATTTCTGAGTGTGTGTATGTGTGTGTCATGTCGTGCTTCATCCCGTTTCAGATTTGGATCCGGCTGTTGTGGTTCCAAAAGAGTTGGAGTATATGGATAAAGGTGAAAATCTGGTGGCATCATGCAACGCCCTGTCCTCTCTGAAAACCGTAACCATGTGGTACAAGGTGAGTAAAAACACCTCATTTCAATTTGAAGTTATTCCCTCTTGCTTGTGCACTTTTTCTTTCGACTAAACTTCCCATCAATGTGCTAGGATACAGGGATTTCTGAGTGGCCAAGTACTTTAGTGGACTAAATTTCCCCTAAACTCTTGAATGGGCTTCATTTTATAAAACTCTCAAAACAAGCAGTTATTCCCTGTTGCTTATTCATTTTTTCCTTCCACTAAACTTACCATTAACAAGTTTGGGTACAACGACATTTTTTAGCTACACTGGACAGCTGTCCAATCAGTAGTCTTCCCCCTGATTGTTGTGGCCATAAAGTTAGTGTTGTTAGTGAATTGACCAATGTGATGTTCTGACGTTCCGGTGGCGTCGCTGACCTTGGGGTCGTGTTTGGATGTTTGCTTTGGGTATGTTTAGGAAGGGAAGCAGGTGGGTCACGGCAACACGCTGCACCTGAATGATGCCACTTACGAGACGAGTGGACGGTACGTTTGCGAGGTGACCGTTCCTTCCCTACCCTCCCTGCACACCAACGGCTCAGTTCACATCATCGTCCAAGGTCAGTGAGCCGCTGCTACTAACTTCCTGTTACCGTTTAAGGTCAGAGCTTTAAGTTGTGATAGTTCCTAGAGGAAGTTCAGGGTTATGAAGACTTAATGAAACAGGGTGAAGTGTTTCTATGGGTATATTGCAACATGTTGGTGAATGTTTACTAGAACAGGATCTGGAGACCATCTTGGTGAATGTTTACTAGAACAGGATCTGGTGACCATCTTGGTGAATGTTTACTAGAACAGGATCTGGTGACCATCTTGGTGAATGTTTACTAGAACAGGATCTGGAGACCATCTTGGTGAATGTTTACTAGAACAGGATCTGGTGACCATCTTGGTGAATGTTTACTAGAACAGGATCTGGAGACCATCTTGGTGAATGTTT